>KZ538257.1:0-19139 GCA_000934665.2 Catajapyx aquilonaris
GGTTAATCGGTTAATTGTATTGCACACCTTTTGCTCGAAGAAGACTGTTCCCTTCGTCTTATCCCCAACGAGTACGCACACTGCCTTGATCATGTTCAGAGGATGATGCCGATGCCTTACAAAGAGACGGGTAAACGACGCAAACCGGTACAATGCAACAGTCGTCGATCAAATCGCCGGAAAAAGTGACACAATCGGAAAACCAGGGTTGGAAATACCTGACGCTATGCACAGTATCGATATTATTGGTAGACCAAATAGATACGTTTTATTTTAACATGGTAAGATATCGATAATATGAAGCGTGTATCGATAAACCGAATCAATACAATGCATTTTAATGAGTATCACTCATTAATTGTCGGTTTGCTATAAAATGAGGCTAAATACATATCAGGTGATCAAGCCATAATTTTTTGAAGTAACGGCGTCACAAACTATAGCAGCGCTCTGGTGTCCTGCAAGTTAAAGTACTGTACTTTGTTATTACAGCAACCTTGCACGTTCGATTTCAATGTCGGAAGGTGGCGGTGGTGTGCATTGCATTGTTCTGAAGCAAGTGTGCTCGGTACACAACAATCAGGGCGAGTACCGGTAATTGAACAACAGGTAAGTACCGGCCAAGCATGTTTGGGTGCAGAGAGTGTAGACCGGTATTTGTTGCAGGTGCAGCGCGATGCCCCGTCAGAAGGCGGCGGCGCCGACCCGCCTGGCAGCGGAGGAGAGACAGAGTGCATCGTCGTTCTTTCACGTGGAGACTGTGGATCTGACCCAGGACGATCAGCCGACTCCTAGGAAGAAGAAGAAGAAGTCGCCGTATGGAGAGGACCTGCAGGAGATACTGGACAGCTGCATCTTCTACCTGGAGGTGGCAGGCGGGGCGGAACCACGCTGCAAGTACAAGTTGGGGACGCTGGACCTTAAGGTTTTGAAGGTTTTTAGCGTTGGTTAATGTGCAGATGTATGATCATTTTCAATTTCAGTGTGTAACAATGCCTGAGAGTGTTCCACATCGGGATAAGTTTTGGTTGTACGTCAGTGAATCGGAAAACTGGAGCATGTTATACTTTGAGTGGCCTGGTGAGCGTAAGAAGAACATCCAGTACTTCCGGATTGAAGGAAGGTTAAATGTGGGCCTACTTAGAGGTGAGAAGCAAAGCAACTGCTCATTGTCAAACATGTTACTTTCCCTATCAGAGAGTGAAGGAAGTGCTACATTGTTATGATAATGCAAACCCAGTTTTAAAAGAGGTTTTTCCCCCCCTTTTTTTTCAGCCCTGGGCCACAAGAGAATTTTCAAGTTAGTTTTCTCTGAGTATAATGCACTAGAAGGCTCCTTTCATGTGAATGTGTGGTTATTGGAAACTGCCATTTCAAAACCCGGAGATCTGGAGATAGGAAGAGGTGCCCGACTTTATCCAATTCAGGTGGCATTGCAGTACTTTTGTGGCTTAGCTCCACTTGAACAGGATGCATCCAGAAACGAATCATCATTGCGGGTAGACACAGAGAAACTCTATGAAGAGATCAAGAAACGGCACACTGATATTGACAGTTGGGAAGTGGATGTCGATGTGCAGCATCCAGACCTAATCCCTGAGCTGCGGGAGTACCAGAAAACGGCTGTTAGGTGGATGATCCACAGAGAATCTTGGGATCAGACTGAACCCATTATACGCACCGTGAAGCTGGATGGTGGGCAGGAACTCTTCCAGCACTTGGAGACTGGGCGCTTGCTGGACGAAAGGCCACCTGCACCACCCCCTGTGACTGGTGGCATATTAGCAGAGGAAATGGGGCTGGGCAAGACAGTGGAAGTGCTGGCCCTTGTTCTCTGCCATCCAAGGGTTCCTATAAAGTGTGAGGTTGGAGAAAATCAACCAAGCTATGTTCCGGGATTGGTAGATTCTAGTCCAGTCAAGACCCGACGACGCTGCTCTTCTCCAAGCGAGTTCTTTTTTAATGAGGTAGGTAGTTGTTTCAGCAATATGTTATGCCATGAAAATATTGCGTAACAGCAGGCAGTTGATATTGGGTGTCTTGTGCTGAAAATGTCTAACTTCTAATTTTGTAATGCAGGAATCTCATGACACATCATCAGCAACAGGTGCAAGCTACAGCATGACAGAAGGTGATGAGGACAAGTTGTTGCCTGCTAGTCCTTCCAAAAAGAGAAAAGAGAAAGAGAAAGAGAAAAGAAAAGAGAAAGTGACAAAGGGGAAACAAAAACGGCACATGGTGAAAAAGGAAGAGCTTGATCCAATTTCTGCCCATATAGAAGATGTCATTGCTGATGTAAGCACCAGTTGCCTCTAATTAGATCATTTTGCAGTGAATGGTGAATGCAAGAAATTTGTCAGCAATTTGTTCATTTTTCTTTCAGTACTGCCACAATGGCAACCATCAGCTGCTTTCAGATCGTAATCGAAAGATACCTCCAACGATGTATGAACGGATGAAGGTCCAGTACGACAAAGCGCTTTCGGAAATGTCGGCATTGAGTGCCTTGCGCCGTAAGCCCCCACCGCCTCGCTCCACTTTTGCCTGTCTTTGTGGCAGGGACGAGACTCACTCCATGCTGGGAGAAGTAATTCGCTGCCTGATGTGTAAGCAGGGCCAACATTCACTGTGCGTGAGGCACTTGCCCAGCAACGGTGACTACTACTGTCCCCAGTGCCGTGGAACCAGGCCTCCTCTTAGGTCAGGTGCCACGCTGGTTGTATCACCGACATCCATAGGCCATCAGTGGATTCGGGAGATTCGAAAGTGTGTGAAGAACAGAGCATTGCGAGTGATGTTGTACAGGTTAGTGTGGAATATGATGTAACTGGCACTCAATTTAAACTAAGGGGTCAGCGATAAAGTGTGTCATGCTGACCTTTCAGTTTTTGACTCTCATGTGATGGTGCATGACATAACCTGTAACCAGCATGGTGTATTTTGTGGATGCTCCCTAAGTAATGGTGCTAAAAGTATTGATTGAGTGAGAACTAATATTGCGGTTTTGTCTGTATCAGAGGAGTGAGTGCACAGGGCTATGTGCCCCCCTCCCAATTGGCGCAGTGTGACGTGGTGGTGACAAGCTACGAGACTCTTCGCCGGGAGCTGAACTATGAGCACGCTTCTGCCATGGGAATCCAGGAAGAAAAGAGCCTGAGGCAGCAGAAGCGCTTCCTGGTGTCCCGCAGCCCACTTGTGAGTGTGGACTGGTGGCGTCTTTGTCTGGATGAGGCGCAGATGGCAGAAGGGATGGACAGCAAGGTGGCGGATATGGCCCTGAGGCTTACAGCCACCAACCGATGGTGTGTCACAGGGACTCCTCTACAGAAATCTCTGGCCGACATTCAGGTGCTTCTCAGGTTTCTAGGAGCACCCTCACTGCCTGCTTCCAATGGAAATGTGCAGAACTACTCTGAGATTGCAACCTTTCTGCAGCCATTTTTGTGGAGGTCTGCCAAGAGGGATGTACTTCACCAGGTGGGTACACGATTTGTAACAAACATTTCGTGCGTAGAGTAGTGTGCAAGGGACACTCATTATTTCTTCAACTACTAACAGATTGGCCTTCCGGACCAAACAGAGGAGATTCACTGGCTGCACTTCTCACCTGCTGAAGAGTATTTTTATCGCCGCCAGCACAAACATTGCGCCAGGGAGATGATCCTAAAGTTGTCTGCGTTCCATCAAGGTGTTGCTCTTCACATGATAGATCGCCACACGTAAGTTTTCTCCAGTTATAAAATCTAACTCTGGTGTCTCACTTTCCGCTTTTGTGCCCACAGTCTTAGTATGCTGCTGCAGCCACTCCTGTCACTGCGACAGGCCTGCTGCCACCCTCAGATGGTGCGAGGCTGCATGCTGAACATGAAGAAGAGCAACATGAGTATGGAAGAGCTGCTCGAGTCGCTCATACAGAGGACCAAGACAGAGGCGGAGGAGGCTCACAGGCAGTATGTGCTTGCTCTCAATGGATTAGCTGGTATCAGCCTCCTCCAAGGAGAGTACGTCAAGGCTGTAGAGTTGTACAGGTAAGAAGGCATCACAGTCATTTAATGAACCAATGTTTGTGTGGATGAGATGATCTGATTAGTCACTAGTCACTACACATTCATTCGCCTTGTGTTTCAGGGAAGTCCTCAACTCAGTTCGTGAACGCAGCTCCCAAATGAAGACAGACCCCCTGCAGCTTCTCCACACTGTGCACAACCTATCTCAGGTGTTGCAAGTGAACCACCCTGGAGTTCCTCCAACCCTCCGTGACGCTGGTCTCCCAGAGGAGGCCAAGCAGCTTCGGGATACTTACCTGAAGCGCACAAGGGATGGTTTGGCAGCAGCAGCAGATGCCTGCACTCCATGGACGACTCAGGTGAAAGAGTTGAGTGAAGGAGTGGATACATGGTGGGCAGATGTGCTGGAGTGGGCTTCGGAGAGAAGCATTAGAGATGAAGATGTTGTGGTGAGGGTGCAAGCGTCTCTGACGGAAGGATTACCTAAAGGGGAAGTTCCCCAGATTCAGTTTGAGACCTGCAGAGGCCTGCTACTGATGCTGGACAGAAGGCTGGATAAGCTGCAAGAGATCAGGGACAATTTGTTGAAATCCATGGAAAAGCTCCAGGACACCCCACCTGGAGACCTCGTGGCACAGGCCGTGGTTTGCCACCTTAGGCCTCAGGTAGGGTATTTGAACCTAGCAAAGCTGACCATGATGCCACTGTTTGATTCTGCAATTCCATAACTTGAATCCTATTTGTATGGAATCTTAAAGCATGTGGTACTATGCGTCACAAGTCTGTTTAATTACAGAATGGTGAAAAGAAGGGTAAGAAGAGCAGTAAGAAGAAAACACTGTGCCTGGCTTGCAAGACCCACACTTATTTTGACGATTTGGAAATGGTCCTTTTCCGTATGAAAGATACTCGTGTGGAGCACGACCAAGTGGAATCTGTGCAGCTCCATGGTGAGCTCAGAAGAGGAAACTGGGCCGATGGGGAGGCGCAGAGAGTTCTCAGAGGTGAGGAAAAGGGTGATCTTGCAGTAATAATTATTTCATGACAGATGTAATGTAATTACTACATTTTTCATGTTGCAGTGCTTCTGTCAGTAGCTCGAGGGCAGTCTTCTCTGCGCCATTTGGCTGGACAAGGAAGTAACCACATCAAGCTTTTGGAGGCCGTGAAGAAGGAGTTTCGCCTGATGCGAATCCACTGGAGGCATTTGAATGACCAAGTCTCCAGCTACGATGAAGTGGAGATGGCCATTTTGCGCCTCCGCCTTATGTTGCCTGGAGAGGAGGATTCAGATGAAGATGAGGACAAGGATGGGGCTCGTGCTATGGCACAGCTTAGTTCCCGCACTGAGTCACGCATTGACCGAATTAATGTCCTAAAGCAACATGAACTGGAAGCGCAACAGGTTAGTTTTACTCGACTCACTAACTTGACCTGTATATACATGTCAAAAATTGTTGCCTGCAAAATTCCTAACATGTTTGCACTGCCGTCACAGGCAAATGGATCGTGGCTATAACTCTCCCTTCCCACAACATATTCATTCTGCAAGTTTGTGATATGGCCTTGACCCATGTCAGTGCCATTAATGGTTAGAAAAATCCTTATGCTGATTTCTACTGTATTTCAGGCTCGCATGAATGCTGACCGATTATATGGATTGTCCCAGACAAAACAGAAACTGGGACAGCTGACCTACCTCCAGCAGCTGGAGACTCAAGGGTATGGGCGTCGGGGGACCTGCAATCCTGAGCCATGCCCCATCTGCCAGATTACCCTGGGGGAACAGTGGAGTGTTCTGCTCTGCGGTCACTGCTTCTGCACTGATTGTCTCCGCATCCTTCTCTCCCAGTATGGCTGTGGCACAGGTCGCATGTGTGTTCGTTGCCCAGTTTGCCGCCAACTCACACATCACTCAGACATATCCACGGTGCACGCCCAGCTGGAGGACGATGATGAGCTTGGGGATGACACAGATCGTGTCAAAGGAAGCTTTTCTACCAAAGTTGAGGCTGTGGTGCGCACTCTTATTCGCATTAAGCGTACTGACCCAGGGGCCAAGTCGCTGGTCTTCTCCAGTTGGGCCAAGGTGCTGGAGTCCATCGGGGAAGCCTTGCGCCAGAATGAATTGGGCTTTCGGAAGCTGTCTACTGGGCGGAACTTTCAGGATACCCTGCGTGATTTTGCCTCTCGAGATGATGTACTGGTGCTGCTTATTCCGTACCATTCAGGCGCCAATGGGCTGAACCTGGTGGAGGCCACTCATGTGTTGATGGTTGAGCCTGTCCTGAACCCTGCCGCCCATCTCCAGGCCATTGGACGTGTCCATCGGATAGGTCAGAGCAAGCCCACTGTAGTGCACCGTTTCATGGTCCGCAGCACAGTAGAGGAACGAATCTATGACATACTTGAGACTCACAGTCCTAATGTGGACGACAAGGGACTGACGCTGGATGATCTGAAGCAGTTGTTTTCCGGAGAGGAGTTTCACGGGGGGGATGCCAGGGAGGTGGGAGGGGCTCCTCAGCCTGGCAATGCTAACGAGGAGCAGGATGGTGATAATGATGCTCTCAGAGACTTCATTGGCATGGGCAGGGGTGCCAATGTGGGACTGATGCAGTAACAAAATTGGACAATCATTCCAATGTATTTAGTACAAGTGTACAAGAACAAATGTTTTGGGAAGCCAGTAGTTAGACAGAGTATTTGACAGTTTTGCAGACAAGATTTAATTCAAATAGTTGTTCATACTTTTCACCCCGTGACAGAAGGAAACAAGTAGCGCTTGCTTCTCAAATTCTTAAATAAGCAGTAAGTTTTTCAGTTTTATTAGAGTTTATATACGGAGATTCTGCCGTGTGAAATCACTCCCTGTTGAGTGAAATTTTTCACCAGGTTAAGTGCAGTGAAATGTATTGAAAATTTGCCGTCAGAACCTAATATAAATTCTGTATTCTACTAAATTCATGGTTTGCTATGTGCCGGTTGTGCTGTATACAGAGTTTCATTTTAGTCGAAAAGAAATGCTTTATTCCTGCTGTCATTTCTTAAGAAAAGGGGCCAGTCCGTACCGCAATGAAACTGAAATGCTGTAGTTGGGCCGGCCTGGTGAATACTCGTAGTAGCCTATAGTGAAACCAACTTGGAAGATCTCATATGTAACGTCTATGTGGAATGCAAGGACAAGTGGTATCGAGTCTTGGTTATCCTGACAAAATGGGACCAAGAGGCATCCAAACAATCAAAAGTCAGGGTAATACAGAAGGTTACACCCACTAATACGTACACAGTATTGTCCTCGGGAGTAAGGAATGTGGTGATAAATTGCTCCTCAACTGTTCGGTGTGGACAGTTTATTTTTCATGGTGTGTCGCACATTTGATGAGTCTTACTGGCAGTCTAATCGTGACCTGCAAGTATGGCGGATCATTAGAGGGTGTCAGGATTGTAAGAGAGAATTGATTGGCTGGCCTGATATGATTTCATGTGACACGTGTGTATCATTTTTAAAATTATGGTAATTAACTTTGTGTAGGGTATTACCGTGGCTTTAAGATTGCTGGTCTTCCTCTGGCATCTGTTAATTCAACATTATTCAAACATTAGGGTCATTTCTACTGCACTGTGTAAATCGTACCCAGTGCGCTACGTTGGTTGCTAGGTATAGCATGGGGCAACCCAGAGGCACAAACAAGAATATTACGATGTGTTACGATTGGTGTAGTGGTTACTCTCCACACTAATTCTCTGGGTTCGAAACATCGTAGCTGACAACCAAATGGTGCGCTGGGCTTATTAAACTGTGACTCGGTCATTGTGTAGACAACTGATATCCACCAGTATTATTCGGTAAATGTGATTTTATAGTGGTAATAAATTTTGTACACTCCTTGCACCTAATTATTTCACAACCCGTTCATGACATGTACAGTACTTACCTGCAGTTTGAAACCATGAAAACCAGTATTGTTAATAATTGTGCATAATAATTAGCAAGTTCCGAATATGAAAATCCCGCCTGCAGACAATCCTTAATGAAAGATGGCCGTCCCTGAGTGTGGCCATGTGCTGCCACCTCCCGCCAGATGCGAGCAATGAATGATTTTTGGTCGGTTGATGAAACGACCTTGTCAGAGTCGGCCAACCCGAGCGAGAGACGAGAGAGACACAACACGAGAGGAGAAGGAAGGAAGGAAGACCGTCCGGCGGGCCTGGTACGCTGCTGTCCGGTCTGCTGGGAGGATGTCGTACCAGCTGTACAGGAACACCACGCTCGGACACACCCTGCAGGAGACCCTCGACGAGCTCATACAGGTGAAAGGCCGGTTTGGAACGGACTGCCGAATGGGGGTCACATGGGGGAGAAAGTGATCATGTCGTCACTGTATGGCATGAATGATGGGCCGTCATGTGCGGTTTTAGCACTACTTGGCATCCTACTGGTTATTGGGAGAAAAGGGGGAGGGGGAAAAATACCCACTTGTGCATAAAGCTCCATAGCATGTTTTCTGTGGTACATTGTTGTAGGATTGTTCAAACATTTCTACGTGTGCATTTACAGAATTACAGCATCTTACATGTTTACCTACTGAGTGGGTACTTCAATTTGCAATGATCACCACTGTGGCATTTAGATGGAGGGAAAAAAACATCTTCACGTTAATACGAAAAATCTGATGGGTGTATAGCACCAGGGTACATTTACCTGAAATTAATTTACTAACATAGGCTTGCTGGTAGACACTCAGGTTTGTACGAGTAATAGTGTGAGCAATATAAATTGATTAGGTACATCCAGTGTTGTCTTTCAAAATCACTTGTTATATAGGAAAAACACTGTTTGGCTTTTCAGTATGGGCAGATCACCCCTCAACTTGCTCTGAAAGTTCTTCTCCAGTTCGACAAGTCTATCAACAATGCGCTGTCCACCAGGGTCAAGTCGCGTCTCACATTCAAGGTATGGCTTCTGCGTCCCTTGCCTGCTGGGCATAGTGGATCGTCGATAGGTCTTGAGCATATCCCTAACTCTCCATGTGTTCGTGTAGGCTGGGAAGCTGAACACCTACCGCTTCTGTGACAATGTGTGGACGTTCATGCTAAACGATGTGGAGTTCCGGGAAGTGCAAGAGGTGGCCAAAGTTGACAAGGTGAAGATTGTGGCCTGTGATGGAAAGAGTAAGTTTATGGCATTGACTGAACTACACAAACTCCTCATGACCAGAAAAAAAATCATAAAAAGATATCTCTGAGACCTGTGCTATGATGTCGTAATTGCCACGTCATTACATATTTTACAAATACGGCATTTATTTGTAAACAGGACAAGACATAAGCACTTTTCTGTTGCAGGTTCTGGAGCAGCACAAGGAAGAAAGGACGACTGAGGTGCAATAGGTACTCACATGACGATGAAAGTATGGATGCAGACAAAGAAGCAATTTCCATTGTTTTTGAGTTAATGTTCCAGTATTTGTATGTACTTCACATGACAGTTTATAGACTGTGGTCTGAGTGATGACTTTTATAATAAGTTCTGGAACAGTAAAAAAAGGCTGTGCTGCCCTAATTGCAAAAATTGATTTTTAAAGAAATTTTAGGGTTACTTTCACTGGCCTTCTCAGGCACCTGGCAACATTCCATAATTTCTTCTGTTACACATGCAAAAACGTTGACCTTATCCAAATGCCTGGTTTCTGCGAGCAAGGGAGATGTGAGTGCGGGGGGGAAAGTGCGGTGCAATATTGGAGTAATTTTTATGCATTCCCTCAGGTGCTTAGTCTAGTGAAACTCCGATTCGAAGCACAGCCAAAGAGACTGCTCGGCATGAATGAGAAACCGAAAACCGTAGAGTTGGGAATTAACCAACGACCTTTCCATCTGTATTCACTGTGCATTATTTTGACGTTCAGTGTCATTACTGGAAGGATCGAAACAGTGCCCATTCAAAAGGCTCAGCTATGCACGAATTAATTAAGGTGTCAGTTATCCAGTGACAGTTGAAGTCACCAGGCAAACACAGAACATTGATGAACTTACCTCATATTATTTTGCGTGTCCGGGTTATTTTGAAGGGCGTAACACCTTCTGCAAAATGGTCACCCAAAGCGCAGGAAGTTGTTCCGTAAGGAGCCATACGGGGAAAGGGCATGTTCGCGATGAGAATCACCATGCCTAGGTTCAGGAATGGCCAGTGTCGACATGGTCACTGCCACCAAGAGAAGTAAGCTGTGCCAACAAGGAAGAAGTTAGAACAGTTTTGTGACAGAAGGCAGTTGAACTCACCCTAATATCAACCTGACAGACTCCATGACTGCAAGCACATGCTTAACTCCCATGATTCCTTGTCTCCGAGTTGCGTTGTTGGAATGCGCAGCCCCTCATTCTTTTGACAATGGGGTGTGAGGAATTCCATGGCCTTGATAAGCCTTCCCTGCGACTTGATTTGTCGAGATGGATCAGCACTGTCGTCTGTTATGTTCACGAGCTCAATTTGCATGCCACTCTCTTATCGTCAGTTCTTTTTGCTTGTAAAATGCTTGCTATTTAAGATACTACACTGATTCTTTTAATTAATCATTCACTGTGGCATTTCTTTATCTAACGTCTCTAATGGGACTACACTGCCGTAATATGGAACGTTGCGTCTGCACATAGCGGCCACGTTTTTAGGTGCATTGTCTGGAAACTCGACCGCTTGTCCAGATATGATGTTTCTTGAAATTACGGCAGTGGAGTATCCTTATCTCACACTTCAAGGATAAAACATCGAATATAAGATATTCCTAATAGTAGCCGCACAGAAGGCGAGCCAGTTATATGCAGCTCTGTAAGTATGGGTTCCAACAATGACAATAGACGACGTCCAGGTGAAGGAATGATTTTATTCCATGTCTGTCTTACATTTGCTGTACCCAAACACCAAATGTGCATTCCATCCTTAACACAAATATCTTCCCATCCAGTATCCTTCACTTTGTCCTTAACAAGCTTTACAAAACATACAACACTTAGATGTTACTGTCATCACTTTTCAGCCTATAAAAATGAGCTGCCATTTGCTGATACATATCTGTGTACACAAATGCTTAATCAACATGGACAGACAACTGCACCTAGTTTTAGGTCAACTTCCAGAGGTTGAGCGAGCTGCAAGGTCATGGCAATGTCTCGATGGGTGTTCCAAGTTTTGGGGTTGGGATTTCATGCTGTAGTAACCCTTGCAAAATAAATGATCCCGTTTATTGTATTTATTGCATTCTTGATCAATAAAAAGGCCAGTGCCGATACCCGCGCTGTGTACGTAATTGAATCGTGCAATACATCAAGGGACCAATTGTGACAACTTCACTAATTTATTGAAACCGATAATGAGCTGTATTGTAATTTGGGCACATATAGATCAATTGAGTTTCCAATCTGCTACATCACAGATATTTTAGTTCTGTTCCAATGCGCCCAGGAAGAGTTTTAGACGGCTTATTTTGATTCCTGGAAAGTTTGGTTTTCCACACTTCCCTTGATGTATTGCACGATTCAATTGCAACTCTGTTCCACCATGAAATGGACAGCTGATATGCCACATTCCCCCTCAAATATAGCTCATAAAATATAGTGCCTCAATGAGCTGAGACCTTGTGATTTTATGACCACGGAAAATTACATGAACAATGTTGCGCAGCTTTCATGGAGCTTTGGGCATATGGTCCACATCACAGATGACATGCCATTTTTCTTCATGTGCACTAGCCATCAGCCCACTATTCTTTTGCGTAGTACAAGAAAAATACAGATATGTATCCCACAATTTCGCAGCCTGTACTTGTATTCCGTATAATGTAAGCACTATTGAGAAACAAGGTCACAGCATGCAGCCTCTTACTTTTGTACAAGTGCTACCTTGCTAGTTGCGTTACGTAGTTCTCAAATACTTAAGTGAAAAATGCTGGACAGTAATTTCCTTACTCTATGATTGTCGTGCACTTGTGACTTTCCTAATGCCCAAGCTGTGGTTGGGGAGGGTCACCTCTAGAGATTGGTTTTGGCACATATGAAGGTAATCTTATAACATCACATGAGAGTGAAAACTAACTTAGTTTCTACCGAGATCCCCATCACTGCCGTCAGATGCATATGATGGCAGATCTGGGATTAAAAGTCACACATGTAAGGCAAGTTTTCCTGAACTAAGTGCAAAATGAGAGGCTCGCTTTTTGTGATATCTGAAACATACAACACAATGGAAAGGTCCGGGTCAAGGTTTGTCTAGAAACAGTCTGACAAGAATTACACTCCCCAGGTGATAATATTATATAATATTATATCCGCTATTACTCGTAATAAAAGTTCGCAATTATCTTTGTATTTGTTCAAGTTATGTTTATGAAGAAAGGAGAGCCTCCCACTTTCCTTTGGTTTACTCATATGCTATAGAGAATTAAGTATGTCGCTTAGGGTTGGTTCCATCAACTGCACTCAAGAGCTGAGTAGTAATCGGGTGATGATATGACTTAAAGAACTTTGGTACCATTGGCCAAAACATGATAATTGCATTGTCAGCAAGCAGAAATGGTGACCAAAGGGCCCCTCATCTGTGACACAATGTAGCAGGCATGTAATTTGATACCTCTAATCATACGTGTTACGGTTGAGGGCTAGTTTAATCACACAAGTTGCAGCTCAGTTGATAACATGAGATTAAATTCATTTCAGTTCTTTTTTAGTAGTCTTAGTCTTCGAAACACAAACTCACAAAACCCTGATGTAGTAGTCAAAACATTTAAATTTACATGATTCACTAAGATGTGTTTACACTTGCAGGCCAGATATGTTTGACATGACTGCTCGCAATACAGGCCACAATGAGAAGTGAGCATAGTCTTTCCTACATGCCATTTTAATTGCACCTGAAAGGCCAATTAGTGTAAACACACCTAAAGTAACACAAATTTGTACCCTGCTCTGGATTTGAAAAAAACAACAACAAAAAAACAACTTATCTCCACACTTATGCTACAAGTTCATAATACATAATTCGCTAAATTCTGCCTCCTGAGATTTTTCCTTACATGTTACAATATCTCGCTGTTAATACTGACCTCAAAAGGCACCAACAGAAAACTGCTATAGAGAAATAACTGTTACCTGAGTCATGTGCAAAAATTATACATGGACGGAATGCCATAGAATCACGTTCCAGCATCAGCAGGCCACAAGTTCTTTGCAGAAATCTGCAAACTTCAGCCGAGACATTCAATGTTGGTTACCCTGCAATTTTTTGGTGTCATGATAGACGCAATGCTAATTTTGTTCATGAAATGAAACAAGCATCATTGTTTGTCATATTTGCTGCATAATAAGTATGTCAGATTCTCCTGCGCAGGAAAAAGCTTGGGAGATTTCTGCACTCAGTGATCATTTTTCTGGCACTTGCTACTATTGTCAGCAGCACAACTAATTAGCCAATTGGAGATTTCTCCAAACCATGCAAATATGGTGATGTAAGAATTCAAAATTTTGTACTGATGAAACATGCTGACTGGAATGTTTATCTTTGGCATATGAAAATCCCCACTTATGAAAGAACTGGCATGGCAATAACTGCACAACCAGCACATGCAGCGCTTAAGTTCACATGTACAGCTTGTCATAGAGTTCATACATGTCTTCAGTATCGCAGAACTCCTTAACCTGGCTGTCTTGCAGCTGCGTAGGGTCCCTCTGACAAGTTTCCCTGTACTGGTGGTAGAAGGTCCATATGTCCTCTCTGGCCTTCTGCAACTGTGACTCTTTAGTTGCCCGATGCAAGTCTACATCCCTCAGAGACTGCTCCTTCTGCCTTTCCAATTCCATAAGTTGGTTTTGGAGCTGGTGCTGATAGAGTTGATGCAGGTAGGGGTTCACGTACTGGGCAGGCCCGAATTGTTGTTGCCTTAAGTGGTTCGCCACTGCTTGGCGGTGGCGATCCTTCACAGCCTCCTGCTTCTTCTTAGCCTCCTCACGAACACGCTCCACCTCCATGTCATACAACTCAAGGCATGACATCGTCCTGTATGTACAAACAAATAATTTTCATTACAGTTTCATTTAATAAAAGACATGATGTCGTAACAAGTTTTTCTGATGGTGCTGACATAGAACTCAAGCCTGGCAGCTCTCAGTGTCTTACCAGTACACATTGACATATGTATGACCCTAAATTATTGTTAACAAGAATTCTTACCCCTTTGGAGCGCTGCGTCTTGGCCCGAGATGGCGTTACTGTTGCCCTATTCTCCCAATGTAAAAGTATTTTTGGAGTTTTTCTCAGTTGCAAATGCACCAAAAATTATGAAAATTGTTTCGTTCGATAGCCGGGAGCAAATACTACATGGTACATTCGTTCGTGTTGGACATACGCTTTGGTATAAGTGTGTAATTAATTGCGGAGGATTATTCACGTGGGCCATGGCACAAGTGGAGTGGGAATGAAAACAACTCGACTTGACCATCCCCTGGGGCTGGTTGCCAACCCTTCCCCCCTTCTACCCTTCCCTTTACATGGGGATGTAATAGAGGGTGCGATGTCCGTGCTATGTGATACATGGAGCTTGAAATATTTGGCGGACACTTGAGGGCGGTGCGACTTGAGTCGCTTTACCCGGCAGTCAAATCTGTTTTTTGAGGAAAGGAAATCGCCTGGGAAACAGCACATATGCCAATGTATTGCGTTACAATATTTTGGGGTTTCCTTGCCTGGCTCACCCTTTAAAATGTTAGGTGATGGGGTAAAACTCAGTTTTAAAACATCTGCTATCTGAGAGTGAAGTCCTGGTCTTGAAATGTGATAATTATAGCCATTTTTGGCCCCTGAAATGGCCAATAGGAGGAGTAGGAACCTTGTCTAAATTCGATTTTAATTTTTCTGACAATGACGGTCGATACTGGCTAATTTTTTGAGTTGCATACTGGTCACGAATGATAATTTTAATAAAATAAAAAAATGCAAGTGCAGTATGCATGATTCCACATTATACTGGGTAGTTCCACATTTAAGATAGTCACATTCTTCAGCAAGATTGAATGAATAAAATGGTAGACCTGAGCAATATGCCACTCAAACAATTGGCAATCATCCTCCACTGCCATAAAATTGATAATCACATTTCTGTAAGGTTGCTGTCTAAGACCTTCTAATGTTCTATGGCCATAATTATCAAATGCAAGAACATAATAGCAAGCCCGATGTGCAGGCATAGCAGTCATGAATTTGTAGATTTTACCGTATTATGTGAACTTCTCGGAAAAACTCATCTGGGGGTTTGGGATATAGACTCGGTCATAAACCCTCAGCCCGAAAAGGGAAGGGTAGAAGGGGGGAAGGGTTGGCAACCAGCCCCAGGGGATGGTCAAGTCGAGTTGTTTTCATTCCCACTCCACCTGTGCCATGGCCCACGCGAATAATCCTCCGCAATTAATTACACACTTATACCAACGCGTATGTCCAACACGAACGAATATACCATGTAGTATTTGCTCCCGGCTATCGAACGGAACGATTTTCATAATTTTTGGTGCATTTGCAACTGAGAAAAACTCCAAAAATGCTTTTACATTGGGAGAATAGGGCAACAGTAACGCCATCTCGGGCCAAGACGCAGCGCTCCAAAGGGGTAAGAATTCCCGTTAATTAGAAGGAAAGAGAAAATGATAACCTGAGACGTTTTGCTGGCCTCCATTCTGCAGCACTTTCTGTGCGGGATCTTTTGTGGCTTTCCCTGGGATTGGTGGGCACCCCAGCCTCTCTGCCACGATTCTGGGGATGATGCTGGCGGAAAAATGTGTGGTAGGTGAGGTTCAAGTTTGGATCCACCAAACCTAGGTTCCTCCAGCGTTGTTTCACAGCTTTGTGTCTGTCCTCATCATTCTCAAGCTGACGTAGGTGTTCCCACTCCGGGTCTTCGTTGTCCTCATTCTCTCTTTGGTCGTTGCTTACATAGTAGTAGTCTGTATCTCTATTTGATCCACTCTTTTCAGCATCAGCTCCCTTCACATAACAGACTACTGATTTCACAGCTGGCTGTGAAACCTGAAAATGACAACTTAGCCTCACATGAAAGGTTACAGCAATTGGGTTGCTCACCAATTTTAAGTGATTTTTTTTGTTTGGCTTCAGTTGCAGAACCATCTGATCAGATATCGTGATTACAAGTTGCCCCCAAAAAATGGTGTTTGTCCCAGAATGTTTCATATTCAACCTTACCTTGCTTTCTGTGACATCAGGTTTGTGCTCAACTTCAGTAACAGACTCCTCTGTATCTCCAGACTCATCCAGGACGAGGTATTTTTCCTGTTGGCCAGGCGCTTCCCCAGTGGCTTTTGCTGTCTGTCTGGGAGGTATGTGCTCTATTTCAATGACCGACTCATCTGTTTCCCTAGACTCATCCAGGACGAGGCATTCTTCCTGTTGGTCATCATTTGACACTGCCCCAGTGGCTTTTGGTGTTTTTCCGGGAGGTTTGTGCTCTATTTCAATGACCGACTCATCTGTTTCCCTAGACACATCCAGGACGCGGCATTCTTCCTGTTGGTCATCATTTGGCACTGCCCCAGTGGCTTTTGGTGTTTTTCCAGGAGGTTTGCACTCGATGTCAATGACCGACTCCTCTGTTTCCCTAGACACATCCAGGATGAGGTATTCTTCCTGTTCACTATCATTTAGCACTTCCCCAATGGCTTTTGGTGTAATTATCTCACAGTCATCAGTACTGGTTGAAGGTAATTTTTCCCCATCTTCCTGATGAATTTCCTGCAGAGTAACATCTGATCTCTTCTCATCATTGGTCTTTCCAGCAACACATGCCACTATCACCTCTTCGTCCAGTTCTTCTGCAGGACTTTCATTAAGCTCCGACTCCCCTTGCTGGTCCTGGCTAATTTGCTTTTTGGAATCTTTCTTTGATCGAGGTGTCTCATTAGGCTCACTGATTTCTTCTGCTGAGAGGTCATCATAAGTTATGTCAGCGGAGAATGATGGCACATTTTCTGTAATTTTTGGTGTAGTTATCACACAATTCTCTGCATCGGAAGTAGCATCCTGCTCTTCTGCTGAGAGGTCATCATAAGTTATGTCAGTGGAGAATGATGGCACATTTTCTGTAATTTTTGGTGTAGTTATCACACAATTCTCTGCATCGGAAGTAGCATCCTGCTCTTCTGCTGAGAGGTCATCATAAGTTATGTCAGTAAAGAATGATAGCTCATTTTCTGTGGTTTTTGGTGTAGTTATCTCACAGCCCTCTGCACTGGAAGTAGCATCCTGCTCCTGCTCCTCCTGCAAAGTAACTTCTGAGCTCTTCTCATCTTTTGTGTCTCCAGCAACACACGTTGCAAGCTGCTCTTTGTGAAGTCCTTCTCCTGCAGGTTTTCCATCCACATCTGATTCCTCTTTCTGGTCCTCGTTCATTTGTTCTTTGGACTCTTTCTTCGGCAAGCATGCCTCGCCAAAAGATATTTCCTCTTCGAGGTCATCAGAATTTACTTCTGTGTAGAATGGTAGCCCGATTTCACTTCTTCCTTCTTGACTATATCCACTCAAGGGTGAAGCAGCTTCTAGATCAGCTTCAACAGCATGGTCAAGCTTCCTTACACTTTCCTCGTTCGATGAATCTATTGGCTTCCCAAAATCACTTTCCACTCGTGCAGATGGAGCATCACATCCATTAATTTCATCCCAATCTAATTCATCCAGGGTACTTTCCAAGAAGTCGTATTCCAATTCAGGACAATCAAGCCTACTCCCCGAAATACTGGCATGGAACTCATCAGTATTGGTCTGATCAATGCCTGATGAAATTATGACTTGCGGATTATCAAGGGTCTTACGCTCAGGACTGCGCGTAAGATTTCTTGAAGTGTCATTCACAACGTTATCTCGGCTTGTTGGGGTCACATCACTGCATTGGACACCTTCAGGTTTGGAATCAACTCTTGCTGGACTAACTGCTTTGATCGCGAACACTTCTTTTGCAGTCGGCTCTGAGTTGGTGTGGGCAATCAAGTTGTCCTTTTCTTCATTTTGGGTCCGCTCCACTGTTGTATTTTGGTTAAAACTCGCATTATATTTTGTACAAATCTCTGAAGAAGAGGCCACATTCTCCTCTGATGTTCTGTCATCTGACGACGACTCCAACAATGTTTCTTCCTTGGTTTTTGGGCAAACTACTTTGGTCTCATACACTTTCTTTGCAGTGGGCTTTGAGTTGGCATGGCCACTGAAACTGTTAGGTGCTTTTCCTGACGGAGAGACCAAGTTTTCCTCAGTGACTACATCATGTACTGTCAGATCCAAGGTCGTATTTTGATTAAAGCTCTCATTAGGTTCAGTACAAGTCTCTTCCTCTGAAGTAAACTCCAAGAGTTCATCTTCACTTTCTGTCGAAACTTCTGAGGTACCCAAATCTTCATTACCCAGCAAGTCATCCTCTGTCATGTTTTGGTTAAAATTCACTGCGGATGGTGAGTTTTGGACTGAATCTAGTTCTTGTTCCAATGGCCTGTCTCCTAAAATACAACCGTCTTTAGCTTCAGCGGCAAGATAATCCCCTACTTCATACACACTCAAGTTCTCAGAAGAGTTACTGGCAGCAGGGGATGGTTGTGACTGGGATCCAGTATCACTCTCCAATTCATTCTCACTGCCTGCCATGGTTTGGTACTTCAACTAGTTCATAAAAAAAACACTCATCCAGGTCAAAAACGGTAACTGAATCAGTGGTATAATGAGAGCAGTGACTGAATTGCAATTTCTGTAATCATTTAGGTAATTTAAAATATGTCCTCAATTACAGTGCATTCATCTTGTCAATTCTTTGCAAGTCAGGTAAGGATTCGATTATCTTTGGGTCTGAACTTTGCTGGGTATAATCTGATGTCCATTCAGTTTGCCTGAATCTTAGATGCAGTCATGCTGTCTTTTAAGCAGCATAGGGAAGAAGCAAGTATGTTACATTTCCAATGTGCCCTTAACCCTCAAGTGTGATATCTCCACCATCTGTCTGAAAAAGAGGAAGAAAGAAAAATAACATCATGCTCTGTTCCATGCAGAGTGCTGTCAGCTCCCAGTTACCTGCAGTAATTGACTCCAAACACCCCCCC
>KZ538257.1:19148-52065 GCA_000934665.2 Catajapyx aquilonaris
CCCCTATCTCTCTGTGCATTTAAGTTCAAATCCGTGAAGAACCAAACCTTTAAAAGTATTAAATTTAAAACATACACACTTATGGTACAGTTTACAATTCATACACATGTAGCCATCAACAAAAATAATAAAACAGGATAGTTAGAACAATAAAGCAGTGCACTGTAATAGAAAATAAGTTTTGGCTTTTAAAAATGTAATAGTTTAATTTGATATTAATATTAAACTGTGGATAACCGTGGGCTGACTGTACCTGCATTTCAAATGACCTGAGCAAAAAAATCTCTTATCTCTTATATCTATTAACTAGCAGCGGTACCCGTTCTTCACACGGGGAAAAAAGAGCGTGGATAATTACACCGAAATCTTCTTAGATCTCAAGCAATATTAAATGCAAAACTGCTCATTCCCTTGCATATGTAGGCACTGGAAGGGTGTAAAAATTCTGGTTTGTTTGCGTAATAAAGAGCCGCAACTATGGCTATGTGGTTATCAGAATACAAAAAGGTGGGACAGATGGAGAGAGAAACAAAGAGGAAAAAGAAGAGAGGAAAGACTGGCATCTCTCTTACGGTTAGTCTGTCTCCTATCCCAAAGACCTGACCAACTTGGGCGGCCCTACCAGTAGACGAAACTACCGCTCTTCAGGATCATGGGAAAACGAAAGCCCACCACCACGGCAAGGTGGAGATACATTGGGGGGAGGGGACATTGAAAATTTGGATAAAAAAATTGGGGGAAGTGCAAAATTTGAAACCATTTTGTTTCTATGGTAATCACCAACAAAATTCTGTTGCCACAGGCAAAGAAATTTTATTTTTTTTTCCTTACATACGTAGATTATCAAAATATGTTATTTCTTAATTAATTTATAGCAGCAAACCTGTGTGTAGTGTCTGGTACATATGTTGAACTTGGTGTCAGTCAACCTACACAGAAGTGATTAATAGTGGAGGGATAATTGGACCGTGTTATGCAATAATGGGCCAACCCACAAAAATGTCAAAATTGAGCCAAGCCCAGGAACATACACCTAAAGCAGAGGTTCTTAACCTTTTCGGGCCTCCGCACCCCTTTGTAGACAATATATTGGTCCTTGTCGCACCCCCTTTACCAGGAGTGATTGATTACGTTCATAGTTAGACCAGTTATTAGCTCTTGGTTAGATTAAGTCCAGAGGTGCACCTTGCTCGCACCCCCAGGGAAGCCACCTCGCACCCCCTGGAGGTGCGGGCACTCCAGGCTAAGAACCGCTGACCTAAAGGATCCTACTTCATTCAGTTAAAATCACGCAAGTGAAATAATCTGCATACTTCCGCCATAAATGACCGAAAAGAACACTGAATTAATTTCACAGGTATGACCTTCAAAGCCCTTTTTCTCAAAACTGGTCTCGCGTGGGTTGACGCATTATTGCATAACACCGTCCAATTATCAAAATAATACAGTAGGTACTCGTTTTACACCCCTCCATTTTACGCAGTTCTACATTAATGCCGGTTTGAAAATGACATCATAAAATTTTTAAATTGAAAAATTGTGATAACGTGAAAATTATGATAGCTTGCTGGTTGTGAAGTGGCCAAGAAAGATTTCCCATGCGGGAAGTACCCGTTTTACGCCGCTCCATTTTACGCCGTTTCGCATTAATCCCGGTTTTAAAATTACATTTGAAAATTTTGTATCAGAATTTAAAAAAAAATATTTGATGATAACACAATCTGAACTTCTGAGACCTGATGGAACCTTTTTGACGTAGCGCCCGGGCCCACGGGCAGGGTGACTGGGAGGGGATGTGCAAGGTGCAAGTGCAATTCTCAAACGGTATATTTTGTGAACTCCCCCGGGTGGATTAGTCTGAGGAGATTCCTCCTGAAACGAAGCCAGAGACGACACAACTCTGCACGGGATGAAGGAGGGAACCCCGGGCAGGGATCAAACCCGACGTTTCCGCAGCGCCACTTTGTCTCCCCTAGGAAATGCCCTTATGCCACAATACCTAGCAAATTAAACCATCTCCGTAAATTCAGCGCATCCACCAATTACGCTAATTGGCCACCTCACGTGACTTCGTATCTTATGGTAATTCCGGGATATTGTGGGATTTGAAAGTAGACTTCCAGACAAAGTAAATACAATTAAATAATACAGTATTTGCAAAATATTACTCCGTGTTGAAAACAAAATTTCCCACCATGCGTCTGTACGTACATTTCTAAAGTTATTCAGAGCAAACATATGGAATAAGGTGGGGGTGTGAAGTGGGGGAAAAAACACATGGCTGTGCAGTCTTTTCCTGGGCCAACTCCATCCACATTCCTCCTTTTACACATCCAATCAGAATATCCGTGTCGACTGTACGCTATAAGACAAGCAGGTAATCTATCACAGATATGTACCCCTATCTTTACCAGCACCCCAACATACCCGGGCAACGCCACGTAACCTGCTAGTTAACTTTTAAAAAACAACGATTATAGGCAGTGCACCAGTTGTGAAGAAAAGGTTAAATCTAGGAGGGTGTAGCCATCTTACAACAGGGAAAATGATTAATGATAGCGAGACGTAGGCTTCATCATTGTCAAATTTCATATCAACTTTGCCCGGAAAGTTAACTACATAAAACTACCACATTATAGAGACGAGAGTGCTATGTTCCCACTCAAGTACTGCCAATTCTTACAAGGGAAGGTCACGGGGTGATAATGACGGATCTTGATGAAATTTAACATGCTAATACAGGACAATATATGATACCCAAAAATGAAATATTTCGTGTGGAGGCCCATATTTGCAAAAGTTATGACGTCTTAAAGTTCCAAAAAATAAACAATTTCATTCATAATGGGATTACATTAGCGACCACATATAATGACATTGAAGTGTATAATCAGTTTCTACACTTTTTCTCAGCGGAAAAAAGTCCTACAGAAGCTCTGTCCGTCCGTCCGTCCGTGGACAGGTATCAAGGCCGTTACGTAGGACTTTTTTCCGATGAGACAAAGTGTAGAAACTGATTACACACTTCAATGTGGTCATTATATGTGGTCACTAATGTAATCCCATGATGAACTCAATGAAAATGTGTTTTTTTGGAACTTTTAAGACGTCATAACTTTTGCAAATGGGGTTCCGCACGAAATATTTCATTTTTGGGTATCATATATTGTCCTGTATTACCATGTTAAATTTCATCAAGATCCGTCATTATCACCCTGTGACCTTCCCTCTTGGTAGGACCATAATTTAAACCTTCTGGAACCTTCTCTTCAAGATCCTTTACCGCTTGGGTACCATGACATATTTCCATCCATGCTGCAGCAACCTATCGTTCAATTAGCCCTGAAATGTTTTTTTTTGCACTACAACTATATCAAAACCAGGAAAATGAAACCAGTATTAGTATTTTCAGTGAAAATCGAACCTTAGACAAAAATGGACACTCGCTCAACTATCCCTCATCGCCATGCATCTTCTGGTACAGTACCCAACACATGAGCTTCAAACCTGGCAACCTACAGATGCGACATACCCATCTTCCGTATTGGTTATCACCCCAACTTCCAAGTTCCGACCAGCCTAGAGCTCCCATCACGCGCCACAAAATTCCAAGAAACCGGCGCCATTGTTCCAAGACAAAAGATCCCCCCTTTCGGCACCCCATTGCCCAATATTTCAACCCCAACCATCACCTACGTGCTATCCCGGTTCTGATCCACACCCGGGCCGCACCCCGGGCCGCCCCTGGTGTCTCCAAAGAGCCTTCCAAAGAACCGGCCTTTTATCCTGCCATCCGCACGCCACCTCCACCACACTCCATGGCGAACAGCCCCAAATGCAACATGACACCTTGCATGGCCAGACTAAAAAGAGCTGCTATATTTTTAAATAACAAACCGTATAAAAATCCAAACAGGTTAAAACAAAGGCTGGTTAAATATTTAAACTGGAACAACGTGTTCGGAGAGCTACAACATGGCGCGGATATTCGAACATGGAAAATTATCAGCTTCTGAAATATGACGCTAGATGGCACCGTTTTTTTGGGCTCAGATTTTACTTATAATATTTTAATCATATTAAAATAATGTAGGCTAATTATAAATTTAACGCAGAACATTACTGGATGTGTTATTTAAACCCGGAATATTAAAATCCGGACATGTGATGTAACAGGTGTGACGTCATGTGTACCAGCCGTATCACACGTGAATCGTAACGTTTCATGTCACGTTCATTATTATCAGCCGGCTGATTGTCTTTGGTACGCCCACTCAAGGTGACCTCTGCCCCTTGGACTATTTAAGTGGGTGTCGCCCCGTCGTTGGACGTTGTATTGAGATACGGACTGACCATGGCCAGCAATAAGCCTTTCGTGCATACCACTGCAGGTCAACATGTGTCCAACCCTCAGGTGAAGAAGAGCCACGATGCTGGTGACCGTGACCCGGTGCTGGATTACTGCAATGCACACTCTACCAAGTATGTATATAGCAGGATATAAGTTTGAGCGGTGTAGAAGGAAGAACCAAACCGGTGGAAAAGGAAAGTGGGTGACGATGAATTTTGGAGACCGAGATTGTTGTTGGTACTGGACTGCTGAGGTCTGATCAATGACAGTGGAACAGTCAGTCAGTGGCAGGAACTTAGTCTTGTCAATGTCAGTCAATGTCATGTTGATAATATTACAACAATTAGAGACTGCATATGAAAAATAGTGGGTTGTAATATTTTGATGCAATTACTTGCTAATAAATTGTGAGCTTTACAGGTACAGGGTGTAATCAGTAGTTTTTCACACAAGTTGATATTGCTGGATTGGTCTGTCATCACTGTGCCATGCCTACCTTGCAGTTATAAGAGTTCCTTGCACCCTGCGTCATAT
Source organism: Catajapyx aquilonaris (assembly GCA_000934665.2). NCBI lineage: Eukaryota > Metazoa > Arthropoda > Diplura > Dicellurata > Japygidae > Catajapyx > Catajapyx aquilonaris. The sequence goes on from KZ538257.1 coordinate 24,034, forward strand.
ATGTTAGGAATGCACATCTATTTCATACTGACGTGAATTCAAGATGCAGGGATTCCTTAGACGCTTAGAGTCAGTTTCATCGTTTGAGGTCACCTCGGCACCGGGCAGCCGAGGGTATTTATTCACGGCTCATTTTGCTTGAGCTCTCTCTGTTATACATCCTCCTGCTCTTGCACAAGGTCTCTTGACATGCCATTAATCTGCTAGTCACACCTACCAAGTGGCTAGACTCCCAAGTCCTATGCGATTGATAAAGTATCAGCTAATGATGAAATTTACAGGGTTATTCTACTTCATATGGACAAAATGACAATGTTATCAGAACTATAATCGAAAGACTGGGATAAATTATTAATAGTTTTAGGTCCACCCATACAGTGCATTGTCAGCGCACATTAAAAGCAAAAAGAAGCGATATCACGTAGATGTGAAGGACTTGGCGTCAAAAGTCCAAATCTGGGTTCAACAGTACTTGAAGCTGTATCTTGATGCTTAACCTACTTAGCAAACTACAAGACACATCTTTTCTTGCTGGTATGCATTTATTGGAAGATGTAAGATTTCTTGCATTGTGGACAAGCAGGTGACCTTGGATTGACTGAGTCCATGACACTAATTTTTATACAACTTAACTCTTACAGGCCAACTCCAAGCCAGGAGAAACTCACCCAAATGACACTGACCCTTCCCTATGGCCATATAATGGGTGCAAGGGAGGTAGTCAACTTGAACTGCCTTATGATCAAGGCTCTGGGGGCTCGCCGTGTACTGGACATTGGGGTCCTGACTGGGTACAGCGCCATGTCCGCAGCCCTGGTGATGCCTCCTGATGGTAAGGTGGTGGCCTGTGATGTTAGCAAGGAGTGTGCTGACTTTGGTCGCCCAGTCTGGAAGGAGGCAGGTGTGGAAGACATGATTGACCTGCGAATTGGTCCTGCCTTGGACACTCTGGATGCCCTACTGGCTGATGGGCAAGAGGGAACCTTTGATTTTGCATTCATAGATGCTGACAAAGTAAATTCCTTGAATTACTATGAGCGCTGCCTTCTCCTTCTGCGTAAAGGTGGCATTGTCTCCTTTGACAATACCCTGTGGAGCTGCCGTGTGCTGGATGCCAACATAAAGGATGAGGGTACCATGGCCACTAGAAGGCTGAATGATTTCCTGGCAAAAGATGATCGTGTACTCGTGTCCATGCTTCCCATTGGAGATGGGCTCACTCTTGTTACCCGCAAGTGAGCATCAGTGCCTTGATATTCCTGCACCAATTTTGATTTTGTTCCTATGACAATATGCACTGTTCTGTTTGTAATATTCTTTAAGTATGTAGTCAAAAAGCTGTTTACATTTTCATATGGTACTGAATGTATTATTCCTTAAACTCCATATTTTTTTGTCATGTAAGGCATTCCAGTTATGAAAATTTAATTAGATGCACAGTATTACTCATTACTGTTGGTAGTCATTAGTATCATTTGTTTTAATGGATTTTGTACTGATTTAAGGGAGATACGGTTAAAAATTAAATAAAATGTGATTGACTTGTGACACATGTTTTTCTGTGATATCTTACCAATAATATTGCATGACAGATTCAAGGGTAGTGTTAGTAATAATAGTGCCAAATACATTCTTGACTAACATCCATTTAAAAATTAGACCCCAGCTAAAAATAGTGCATGACGAAAGTGGTAGTTGGCTCTAATCCAGTAGTAGCACCATATCACACATCTAATCAAGCACTAATCATGCTGATACATGATCAGAGGGATTTTCTGGCCCTTCAGGGTGACCCTTGTCCTAACCACTTGTTGCAGACAGGCACTGCAAGTAGTAGTCTCACCTTTTATATCGGAGAGTAACGAGGCACAAGTGAGTATCCGAACCCAGCTGCTCATGGATAATCACGATACTCCACGAGTGAGGAAGAGCCACCATGCGGGCCCAGCTGATCCCATATTGGACTACTGCGTGAAACATTCTACCAGGTGTGTGAGATGTAGATGTAGAGGTTGTATGACAGGAATTTTTTGAATGTGATACATGAAGATCCATTGCAGTTTTAAGTAGAAACGTTATTTGCAATAATTATAGAACCTGCGTAGATCATGATGAGCAATGCGGCATTGAAAATGTACTTGACTATTACAGACCAACACAGGTTCAGGAGAAGCTGACTGCTCTGACCCTGACCCTCCCTCAAGGCCGTATGATGGGTGCAAAGGAGGTGGTCAACCTGAACTGCCTTTTGATGAAGGCTTTGGGTGCACGCCGTGTACTGGACATTGGTGTCTTCACTGGATACAGTGCCATGTCTGCTGCACTGGCGCTTCCTCCTGATGGCCAGGTGGTGGCGTGTGATGTCAGCAAGGAGTGGTCAGACATGGGTCGGCCCTTCTGGAAGGAGGCTGGAGTGGAGGGGAAAATTGACATGCGAATTGGTCCTGCTGTGGATACCCTCAATGCCCTATTGGCTCAGGGACAAGAAGGCAGCTTTGATTTTGCATTCATAGATGCAGATAAGGAAAATTATCAGACCTACTATGAGTGCTGCCTGCGCCTTCTTCGTAAGGGTGGGATCATATCATTTGACAACACATTTTTACGTTGTCGTGTAATGGACCCACAAGTAGATGATGGCATTGTTGTAACAATGAGACAACTTAATGATTTTCTAGCAAATGATGAGCGTGTCATTGTCTCCATGCTGCCCATTGGAGATGGGCTCACTCTTGTTACTCGGAAATGATAGCCTGTATGCTAAATATTTGGGAGTAATTAGTTGTTGATTTTTCTCTTTGTATCAACAAATGTTAGGGAAAGCAGATTTGCCAGATTTTTTATTGGGAACATGTAATTATGTGCATTTCTCTTTGATACAAGTGCCCTTAACATACATCAGTTTATATATTCACGGTATCAGGCAGTGTCAACTAAAAGTCTAACACAAAATATTGTAAGCATTTATGTGAAACATTGTTCCCGTTATCAGCTTGTGATGTTATGAACATATCCTCCTTGTTAATAAAATTTGTTATGCAAATACAGAATGATTTACTTGCAGGATTGTGATAACCAATGGTTATAATTTTACATTCTTATTATTTTGTGATATTTAATTTATATTCCAAGTATAACACCTGCGTGTAGGGCATTCAATGTGCTGCAATGCAACTACGCACACTGTCCTCAGAGGGCACTACTCACAACTACACCTGATGGTAAGCTCCCTCTTGAGTTGAAGTTGTGAATCTGAAGAGTTTTTCCAATCCGCATGTCAACCTTTCCTTATTCGGAGAGTCACACCTACTATTTATCACTTGGAGAATCCCTATAGTCGTAACACTGTAGATCCACATTTTTTTCTTCTTCTGAGTTCCTGGAACACTTTGTATTCATCCCACCTTAGATCCTGCATTGTGGGCATTATTCTGTATCATGTATATTCAGGGACGGTTTAAGGATCCGCGGGGCCCATAGCACTACTGATAGTGGGGCCTCCTGGGCTCCATGTACTCGTACATAATTGCATTTTGCAACTCCCTTGGGCAGACAGGAAAAATTACGACTGACTGACCATAACCTTGGGTATATGCGAATGGAGAAATGGCAATATTGCATATTTGCATTAAATTTAATTTACAGAACAATAGATATTTTGAATGTTTGTCCATGACTTGCTTGAGCAGGCCATCTTTAATGTAACGGTCAGGATAACTTTGCTGAAAACGTTTTATAACTACGCGTATTATCCTGAACTTTAAAAATCAATCTATCAAGCTTTCATATGGTTCCCAGCATGCTAAATCTCCATATATACCTTGTAGCTTAGACTTGATGGGACAGCGCAAACTATACTGAAGATTTAAGGGATATTTAATTAAATTCATTAATTTAGGCGTGTTTAACAGGAGTTAAATTGTGTACAAATTTTGAACTGTATTTAAACTCTTACTTGCAAAACTTCACAAGAAGTATTCACACTCCAACTAAAATAATCCTGCATCATTTACTGTAGTTATTAGGATCAATACAGTCTTCGAGCATAGACACTTGCAAACACATCAATTTTTATCATTTTTTTGGCGTCTGTTTCAAATAGATGTTATCCCATATTTTCTAGAACCCACAGTTTTTAAGTAAACGGCATTTTTTTTAAAGTGGCAAAGAACATCCCCTGATATACTATAGGCCTGAATATGTACTGTATATGCAATATATTGCCGTATCCTCACTATCCTGACATAAAATTCACATGTTGATTTTCTGCTGTACCTGGCTTGAGGAATAACATCCCTCTTGACATACGAAGAACAAGAGGAATTGAGGTAATAATAGTTGATACATATTACGCTGCGTGGGTACATTATGAAATCCGAGTAAAATATTCACAACATAGCTTGGTTATGAGTCGTACACTGAAATTCCTCATAATTTGACACTAATTTTTAAATAGTAATGGATAATAAGACTTAATTAATGGATGGCTCACGTTGCCCCTGTTGTGACGGCAGTAAATGAACCAAAATCTTTACTAGGATTTACAAGTATAAATATTGCAGAATTTTAAAATATACATAGGGTCATATTGAGCCATATAGGGTTTGTTTCAAGAAGATTGTTGCCGATAGAAACCTTCTGACGTAATATGCAACACTATAGCGCCTCTGAATGCGTAAAAAATACCGTACCTAATATTGTTCACTTGAAAAAATATCATCGTTGACCAGTGTAAATGTAACCACTAAAATAATTACAGACCTAGCTCTGCTGTTCAGTAGCGTGCCTGCACAAGAAGTGTGTGGCCCTGTGTGCACTCTGCACTGTGCAGAAGTACGGGGCCTACGAGATTTTTCAGGCTTGATACCGGATTGGAAAATGAATGACACATTTTGGTTTATATTAGTGAAAGATAGGATGCCACACATTATTTGTATTTACCATATTTCATTTGTCTATTTTCAATTGCAGCCTAGCTAGTCCCTCTAACACCATAGTACAGCAGGTGCAGACCTATATGTATAAGTGAGGGAAATCCCGACCTCATAAAAACCTGATCCTATGGTGTACACTACATATTAGGTCTAGACAATATGATTACCCTTGATATACTGGCTGCCCATGAAGGGTACAAAGGCCCTGAAAGGACCATTTCCGAGAAGACGGGGATTAATCGGACCAGAAATGCGCCTAAAACCAGACACAACCAGCACACATCACATGCCATCCACTTCTCTTTTTATATTATATGGAGAATGTCCGGTATACAAGAAACTCGTTCTTTTTTGTTCCCCCCATTCTGAAGATGTGTGGACGTCACATGTGAAATTCTACATGTTGAGCCGGTCCTGTCGGTCCGTAACTTTGAGGCTGGAGGCTGTTATGTCACACTTCGTTTTTGTGGTACCACGTGGGTGGCTGGAGGTCAATGTCACACTCGGTGCTTCTGTACCGAGGAGGGTCACTCGTCTCTTCGCCCGTGTGTAACCTCATTTTATCTTATTACGATCATGAGGTGTATCGCATGCCATAATGTGGAACATATATTAATATATGTTCCACATTATGGCACCATTAAATCTGTTTTATGAAATTGACAAATTGTAGCTTAAACATATTGAAAAATTATGCGTAATATTATCTTCATAATAATGATTAGAGCCTGCCTCCAAGCCTGCCTCTTTGTTCGTTCTCAAATTAGGTGCTAATAGTAATGTGTTATAGAGTATATGCGATGTAATTACTTTGAGCTTACTGCACTGACTAAGCACTTAAGGACACATGCACTTATAAAGTTGTAAGTGGAGGTTTTGTCAATAGCTTCGCGATTATAAAATCCAAGTGCAACTTATTATGTACGTACGATACAAAACTGTCAGTTAATTAGCGCGAGACCAGTACATCCGCACAAATTATGGTACCCTACATCCCGTTGAAATGATGTTCATGCTAAAAATCATAGTTACACTATAATCATTTACAGCCTCATATACGAAATAAATAAAATAATAAATGCAAATCAGGGCGAAACCGATACTGTACAAAGCTGGAAATTGTCAAAAAAAAAAAAACAATTTCGCAAATTTTTAGTATACATTAGCTGGACATTAGCAAACGCTGCTAGTAGTACTCGTACATGCCTCTCACATTTTAAAGACTTTTATATGCATATAATATGACCATCTCACTTTGCCTAGACAGGTTATGAGAAAGGAAGGGAGGGACCAGCACCTGATAATTATAGGGTGTCCATTTTCAGAAGGTTGACAGTCGCAGTACGTGTCGGAAGGCATGCAGGTAAAACTTGTCGAAGAAAAACTCACACTCAAAATAAAATACCGACCTTGGGAATGCGCCATAATAACAAACCGGGTTACAACTGGGTTACAATTGAACTTACATTTGTTCATATATATATATATATTTGCAGTTTCCCTTGATAATCTGGTTTATACTAGACCATATTTTGCGTTTCATTGTAGTCTTCCTTGATAATATGTTGGATAGTCTACCAGTGTGGTTATATAGCATAATATTCCCCCCTAAAAATGGCCAACAGGCCAGCTAATGGGGTAAATAAATAATAAATAAAATAAATATAGCATAATATTTCATGTAAATGTCATGTAAGCTCACGGGATTGGGAAATTGGAAAAAGTGTCATTGTTGATATTGTTATTGATGTTGATATCTACATATATCTACATATCTCTAAATAAGGATGTTTGTGAGTTTGTTTGAACTTTATCAGTAGAAATCCAGGGGAAGGCCCACACACTGCCTTAAACTAGCATATCGGGGTTTAGATTTTTCGAGCTAATGAGCCTCGTGACCATCAATAATAATAATAAGGTCTAAACGGACGTGAGAATGTACTGTACGTCATTTCTGACACCTTTGCAGTCAATGTCAGGTTACTTTCCTTCTCGTAACACTGTGATCCATGCTGCTGCAATAAAACCAGAATCACTCTCCTAATAGCGGGTTTTTCGCTCAGATGCATAAGAAGCATCTCATAAAACTACTGATCATGTGCGTCATATGTGTTTTGTATGTATAACCTACTGGCCTTCTATTGCTGTTTAGTGCTTTCAATAATTAATCACTTCCGTTTCGGCTCAATTGGAATACTTTCCTATTCTCCTCACAATTTCAGGTGATTTACTTGTGATTTACTCTACATGTGTTATGCTACGAATAATTTCCACTCATTTTTATTTAAATTATTAACAAAATTTTTTCCCAAAAGTCCAACCTGCTACACCTTTGCTTACTATTTGAATTCGTCAGATTTGATTCAAATTAACACATTTTCCTCACTGCCCGTACACCTCAAAGTTCAAGGCGATCAAGTTCAGGTGACATTGCTCCTAACCGGAAAACGCTTTAGCTACATACGTGTGCGTATACCTGGGGAAAAAACTGTGATTCCCTCGGTCACGTTCGCAGAAACATACGATCGTCGCTAAGTGTTTGCGATAACATTGCGGGAAGGCCAGAATTAATTCAGCATCATATATCCGATGGTGCGAATTACAATGATGCACTTCATAAGTACGGAAAGAATGTGCGTCACATTCCGCACTCTGCCTGTATGGGAGGGCTCTAATTACTCCTAGAGGACATGGAGTACATTACAAGTGCAGATGACCGCACGAAGATCGCACTTTGAAGAACATGACAAGGAACAAGAATTGCTGTGTTAATGGTCGTACTTTCTCACTGACCTCCTTCCGGTACAGGGTCATAGTTATAAAATGTCCCGCAAAATCGTGTTTCGCACATTATTTGGCGTCTTTACTTTTATAGGTTGTCCAACTTAAAAGAGAAGTTTAAAATTCAAAATGCTATTTACTGGATATGTGATTTTTTTTGAGGTCATGAGAAAGGCATCCGGATGACCTCTGTCAAAAAAATGGCCTTGTGACACAGCGGTACACAGCCAAAATATATTGGTGTGTTTTGAACAAGAGAGGTCAAGGGGTCATTTGTGCTGGGCGGAAATTGTGAGGAAACGCCCCAGGAAACATGAAAGGTGAAATACAAAAAATTATTTTTGTTTGATTTCATGTAATATCCTCCTGAGACCCGGAGTACAGTATACTGTACCTTTGTTTTTGTTTTTTTACGCGCTTGAGTTAGAAGGTGCTGGAAAAAGCAAAGGTACAGTATACTGTACCAGGGGTCTCAGGAGGATATTATACAGAGTGTGGGCATTGTCCACAGTTTGAAGCAACAATTACGACAACGGAATATGGCTTTCTAATATCGTTGCTCTAAATTATTTCGGAGTTTAAAAAATACATAACCTTTTTTTTCTTTTCAGAGCACCAACCTGTGTAGTAAAAGTTGAGGAAATAATGGGCGACCGTCTAGCCAACTAATAACTCATAAATTATACAGAATATGGTGGTGTTGACTTTAAGCATAAAAATCAAACTGTCAAGTTGTAACTCATAGTACACCCAACCTGGATGAAAAAATTATCTGTATGTGAAGTAAAAGACCGCAACAAGAACTAAAATGAATCTGGTGCAATCTAATCCATTTTGCACCCAATGATGGTCGTAAATGGCATGGGAAAACCATATTACGAAGATATAGAAGAGTACTTGCTATAAATCTGGACTTCTCGTAAAATCAGTCATAGTGCGAAGGTTTCTAAGAAGGAAGTGGGAGATAAACCTGTTTCAATTATTGGACATCATGATTGTGCATAACATGCTACACATAGTACGTAAGAGTGACGACTGGCCTAGGGAAATTTGAATTCAACTGGAAATTTTTATTGCAGCAATTAATTCCCCTTTATCAAGAAACTCATTGGGAAGCACCTATAATGGAACTTGTTACAGGATTGCAAAATATACAAATATAGTGCGATTGTAGCAGATGACGCACTATAAAATGCAGAAAATGATCAGAATATCGCATATATCATAAGGATTTGAAGTTGTAATCATACGGGATCATTTTATTTAAGGGACTGGAATTGATTGATTGGAAATTTCACTTGATTATCAAAAAGTACCACTGAATGATTAAAACTGTTCCTAATGGGGCCGTGCAGACGGGCCAAGCTTGGCCGCGGCTGGCCGCGGCCCTGGCCAACTTCCAGGAAGTTGGCCCGTGGCCTGGCCGTGGTATTGCTAGGGGGCCGCTAGGTGTGAACCGTCGCGGCCGCGGCCAGCCGTGGCTAAGCTTGGCCCGTCTGCACGGCCCCAATGTCACTGATAGTTCTGTACTCTTTTGCATTAGTAATTTTTCGATACATTGAGCCTTACGATATTACTGGCGTCACAAATGGGCAACAATGACGGTCAATACCAGCAGATATGTGACTAACAGTGTCTTGTGACATCAGTACTATTTTAAACATGAATATATTTTTAATTTTTTGGCGTTAGGAGGAAGGAAGGTACCATTCGTGTCATATTAACATGGAGCAATTAAATATCATCATCCTACTATTTGATGACATTAGTCCAGCTGGAAACCTTGTAATTCCGTTTGCAATTTTTATTCTCACCTATTTAAAAAAATAAACCTGGGCCTTAAATTTCATGCCTCCTGCAATAATAAATCATCACCAACAATCCAACAGTTTCTTCACAATTCGATGATGAGAATAACAACTGGGACATTATACTAATATAATTTTTTGACTGTCCAAAATGACCCATATCTTCCTGATTGTTGCACCGAACATCTATGCCGATGCTGCAGAAATATTACTTCCACAGAGCTAAGATGTATAGTCTCCTGCGTCAAATTCTCTCCACCCAATGAACCGGACTCTGCAAACCCACACATGGCCATCCCCCACTATGTAAAATTGTAAAGCATATGTGCATATAGCAGGTGCGTATAGCCCGAAGGGAAAGTCCCCCCACCTCCGAACATATAGGGTTCTGAATTCCCCCTAAAATACGACGTCAGCATGGGGGACTTGTAATATATGCCAACATGTGAAGTTAGCCGAAGGAGCCGAAGAATGACGTATGAGAAGGGCCTGCGATGGTACGATGAGGGCGGGACTACAAAAAGTCACATGTGTGTATATTCAGGGGATCCCTCCTCATGCTGGGTCACTTCTGTGCTGGACACCGATACTAAGGTGTGGACCCTAGTACATAGTGTTGCAGCACCCTGGACATAGGCCTGCTTATCAGAAGGTAAGGGTGTTTAAATTTAATGTCGTTTATAAATAGCAAATAGAACATTTTTGAAAAACTTATTGGTTGTCTTACACTGGGCCTCATGGGTTTTAACAATTATAAAAATTATTTTAAATTAAGCCACAGGGTGAGACATATCCTGGCATATCCATGCCTTTGTTTTAAGTACAGGGACTTTTAGGAATTGGATGTACTTTATTAACTATTCAGTTATACCAATAATGAGGGTAAGAGAAGACAAAGTGATACTGTTTCTCCTATAATTTGATGATAATTAATTTTCTTTCATCTAGCAATAACATGGAGGCAGTTCCTGATGCTGTGATTGTCCGGAAAGCCTGCAAAAAATACGGAAGAGGACGTAATGCCCATGTCGTACTTAATCGACTAGATTTCGACGTGAAAAGGGGAAGCATGTAAGTAAAAAACTTGCTACTTATCATCTTGACTAGTTTTTATGCATATTGCCTGGAGCAAATAGATGAAGGTCATGCAGAGGTAAATAATCGCAAAGGAGGTGACCAAAAAAAAAAAAAAAACGTACGGAGGATATGTGATGGCGAACTTGACCTATTTTTCTTCCTATACTGAACAGCAGGACGCGGTTTGTAATACTTTCACATTCATAACAATACATCATTTGAATATTGGAACGCGTCAGTACGCAGAAAATATTTTATAGCTTGTGCGCAGGTGTTACATCACTATATTTAAAATAAATGCGCAATGAAGTTGTCCAGTGTTGAACAAAAATAGTCAGATTAGAAAAGTTTGTACCAAGCACTCTGAATAATAATCAACAATTAAATGACTTCTGGGAGGAAGAAATATTTATAGAAAAAAATGCTAAATTTACTGAGATCATACAAAAATATTATGTAACGAACAAGTTTCCACTCTGTGAGGTTTTACTCTACTTTATTATACAACGTGGTGCACTGACCATCGTCTCTGTTGGGTAGGGAAAGAACTAGTTGCTGGAGTAAACAATCCATAACTTATTACCTTCACCCATTGCAGCACTTTTGTATGTTACTGTACGTGACATTTTGCTGACTAACAGTGCAAACATAAAGAGTCCAGGAACCCAAGTGCTGTACAAATACTTAGATAATTCCTTAGTACGTATTTAAGCAGCAACTAATATTTTAGTCCCTGAATTCTGCCATCGCTCTTTCTCATGGCCGTAAACAAACATGGAGAAATTCAACAATTTTTTCTTCTTCACATCCTCAGACGTTGACATTGAAATTCACTGATGTAATGTCCACCTGTTTCCCATACTAACATGTAAAACTTGTTTTTAGTTACGCCCTTTTGGGTGCCAGTGGATGTGGGAAGACCACTCTTTTGTCCTGCGTGATGGGCCTTCGAAAAGTGGACTCAGGAACAATTCGGATCTTCGGATACGAGCCCGGAAGCAAAGAATCCGGAGTTCCAGGTCCAAGAGTTGGATACATGCCCCAAGAAATAGCTCTGTATATGGAGTTCTCCATAAGGGAAACCATGGTCCTTTTTGGACATCTATACGGAATGACCGACCAGGATATCCTGGAGAGAATGAATTTTTTGATTGGATTTTTGAAGCTTCCTGATCCGGCCAGGGCTATTCATAGCTTGAGTGGTGGACAACAGAGGAGGATATCATTTGCACTGGCTCTTTTCCATCAGCCTGAGTTACTCATTTTGGACGAGCCGACCGTTGGAGTGGACACCCTTTTGCGTCAAACGTAAGTTGAAATCACTATAGTGTGTCAATATTCATTATTAATAATTTTAATCTGATTGGCAGGATATGGGATCATCTAAGAGTTCTGACCAAAATGGAAAATACGACTGTGATCCTCACTACTCACTACATAGAGGAAGCCATTAGGGCTCAGGTGGTTGGGTTCATGAGGAAAGGTCGCCTGATGACCCAAGACGCACCGGATAACTTGCTTCGTAGACACAGCAGGTCAAAGCTGGAGGATGTGTTCGTGTCGCTCTGTATTCAAGACAAGGCGTCAAGAAAAGATAGTGGTTAGTTTACTGCTTTTTATACTGATAGGCACATGGAGCATATTGCATGTGGATTAAGTCAAATCCAATGCGCTAAAAACCTTCCCCGTTAAAAACTACCCCTAATGATCTTCCTGGAGCATATGTTGAGGCCTCCGTATTGATTTGCATCGGGAACATACAGACATACGTTGTGAAATATGTATAAGATGAGTAACTTATACAACACTTTTGCAGAAATTGTGGCGGATGAACCACCGAATGAGAAGATCATGACTTTTTGTGAACAACCACCATCGAAGGCCCAACGTAATTCCACGTTTCGAAACCACCTGGGGGCAATTTTGCTCAAAAATTTTCAGCGTGTTCGTCATTACACATTGTAAGTGCTTGTTATCTTTGACATGTAACGAACATATCACTAACTGTTACTATCACACTTCAGATTGTCCAGCCTTTTCGTCATGGCGCCTACCCTGGTTATGCTGATGTTTTGCCTGGTGCTAGGTGGTCCTTTGAAGAATCTCAAGATGGGTATAGTTAATCACGAATGGCCTCAGGAGCCTATATGCCAGCCTTTTGATGACTGCCTCTTTCTGAACCTTAGCTGTCGGTTCATTAGTCACCTTGACCATAAGATGGTTCAGTTGGTAAGATTTTACTGGTTATTTCTACACAAAAAAATTGCAGGAAAAGTACAAAATAATAATATATCATCTGTCCAATTAGGAACCGTACGAAGATGAGAAATCGGCCATGGAAGCTGTCGAGAAAGGCCTTGCATGGGGTTATTTATATTTTCCTGCGAATTACTCCGACAGCATCATAGAAAGGATATGGGACAGCACCAAAGCCGATAATGGAACTTTTCAAAATTCGATAATGACTGCCAGAATGGACATGAGCAGTAAGTATAAATAGTACAGTACATATCTATAGTGTTTAGGGCGGTTGCATGAAAGTAAATCAAGAAATATCCCATAGTGTCAACATAACTAACAATGTTTTTCTTGCAGATGAACCTCTTGCTCTGTCGGTTCAGAGGATGGTGCTAATGAGCTTTCAAGATTTCATAAATGATATGTTAAAAATGTGCAATATCAGTCCTAATTACGGAAAAGCTCCAATTCAGGTAAGGCCTATTGGTTTACGCCATTTTGTGTTTTTTTTCAACAATAACTGAATATATTTTTTGTTGCAAATTGCAGATTGGAAGTGCCATATTAGGTCCTTCGGAACCGTCGTTTCAACACTTTGTTCTTCCAGGAATGTTAGCCAAGTGAGTCATACCTTTTCCCCAATGACATTTCGGATAATTAAGTTTCACAGAGTAATATGTTGAAATATTATTATTTCAGTATGATTTTCTCATTTCCGATGAGTACTGTCATATGCTTCGTTCTGATGGAGCGCATGGAAGGAATGCTTTCACGGACATGGGCTGCAGGTACGGTACCATTTTTTAAATATATACATAAAATAGAAGTTGACCTTACCAGAACCAGTATTCAAACTGTTGTGTACGTTGCTGATTACGTCATTTGAGACGGCGTGACGTCAACTTTGTTCTTATCCGGTCACAGTTAAAAATCCTAATTGCAATTATCTTCCTCAGGCGTCACAGACTCCGAACTTCTAGTGAGCCAACTGGTGACTCAGTACATATTCCTGACAGTACAAATAATCCCGGTGGTTCCCTTGATGTACTGGTACCTGGACCTAGTCGTGATGGACTCAATTCACTGGTTCATCATTCTGGTCATCCTGCAAGGCACCTGCAGCATAGCCATGGGCATGTTCATATCCCTCCTTCTTCCAAGTCTTTCTATGGCCGCCCTTGTAGCCCTGGCCGTGTGCTTCGTCTCGTGGTTCTTGAGCGGTACCATCTGGCCATTGGAGGCCATCAGTATTTATGGGCTGAAGTTGCTATGTTGGGCTAACCCTGTAACGTGGTATACAGAAGCGTACAGAGACACCATCATTCGAGGATGGAGCATCACCAATGCTTCGGTATGGCCTGCTTTTCTGTACGGCAGCTTGTGGACAGTGACGTTGTTCGTGGCGGCAGTCATCACGTTTCGGTACTCCAAGTTCAAATACATGAAGTAGAATGTACTGTAGATATCCTGCGATGTACCACTTTTTCAGCATTTAAACGACCGAACTACCTGCCACAAGGAAATACTTGTGATGAAACGGCCAGAACTGTGCGAGAAACACATTTTGCAATAAGTGTCTCATTATAAAGAAACAACGCCATTAAATATTAAGCTTTTGTATTTCATGCATTTACTTGATTCAACCCCTATATCCATGTGAAAATTGTTTCAGATTGTGTCATCATCTAAGATAGTAGTGGATAGAGTCTGCCTTTTATGAAATGACTAGTGAACCCGTTGCCAAAATTTGGCAAAACCTATAATGAGTATAGTAGTATTCTTCACGTATAGATGGCGCATACTCCCTCTGCACATTCCTGCCACCTTTACGTCGATAGCGACAAACATCAGACGGAGAGAATAAGCCTATTAAGAGAAAGATTATTATGAGGTGTTAAATAAATATCTATCAGACATATGCACATATCCTTATTATTTGGAAAAATTGCAATTTGCACTAAGGAAGCAAATTATTGTACACACGGTGTTTTCCCGTTTTATATGACGTGTTACAACAAGTATTCCCCACCTTATCTTATACACTTATTTATATGACACGTGTTCCTAGGCGGCAATTAAGTTTAGGAAGACTATTCTAGGAAAAGCGGTGTCTGTGATAAGAATAAACCTGACCAACCAGTTTTTTTTTTCCTGGAAGTACCTATGGTAGTACTGCGAATCCAGAAAGACCGGCTAGTAATTCCGATGACCCTGCTCGAATGACGCCGCGCCGGTACTCGATTTCCGACTTCGACCTTATGAATCAATTTGCACAATTTGCAAGAGGGGATTCCCTTAGATTCGGGTAGTCCCAAGTGGTGAATTTTTAGGCATTTTTAGATATGATAACTAACAATCGTCATATGTTGGGCATGATATGCTAGTGTGACTGACCTTCCTGGACAAAGCCTGGAGGTCAGCGTGTTGAGGTTTACCTACTCAAATCATGCAAATTACCACCTTTTTGCGCGTGTATGGAAAGGTCAAGGTGTGTGGTCAGAGAGTGAACAAGACAATTATTGTCCGATCTTGACATTCATCCCTTTTGTTAATTATAGCCCATAATTAACGGGTCAAAATACATGCAGTGATTTATAGGTTACATGTTCAAGATTACGGATTGTTGACCTCAGCAATCGGTTTGAGCAGAAGCAACAGGGAATGTGACCTTCCAAGGGTACTGATTTTTAGAGTAAACAATTCTTAGATTTTTCATATGTTTCTTATGAACTGGAATTTGCGCAGTACTTGGGTACTGACGATTCTACTCACGATTCTACTTATCCCATCGGAGCTGTTCATTTGAGGCGCCTGTAGGCCTTCAGGTGCCTGCCTCCCATTCAGGCATACCCTACCGCAATTTGCTAGGGATAACTACATTGTTCAAAATACATGTGCAGGACTTTTGGCGTCAACAATTTCGTGTGGAAAAATGCAGCATCCGGTGGGGGCTTACCCTCAAGGGTCATATTTGGGTAACCAGTTGTGACCACATGCTATACCCAAAAAATTCTTCGCCAGTTCTCCGAAAAACCGGGGGAAAAACCTCGCAACTGTACCTTCTGGTCGGTCAGAACTGGTGAGGACCAGCTTTGGCTCACGATTTGTGCAGAACGTGACCAAACCTATATTGTCAAGGGCAACGCCTACCGAAACAAAGGTGGTCACGTTTGCAACGATGCACAAGGTGCAAAATAAGTGCAAAAAAATGGCATCTGTTTTAGCTTCATGTATCACTGGTACTGAGCTGATGAGTAGTGGGGATTTTTAATGTAATGCAAATGAATTCCTTGGTTGTAAACAAGCGTGACCTATGAATGATTGTGAAGGTGATATGTGACACGTATCACTCGTTATACAACATTAGGCGAAACAGTAAACACCATATAGCTTAATAAGGTTTTTATGTACACATTAATATACTTGTACCGACTTGTACATTCTTACCAGTTGGATGGCCTAAACTGAAACATAAATAATTCTTAGCGTCTAGTCCCACCTTTGTAATTCTAGTCATTGTTAGGAAGTGATATTTATTTGCTCCTGCAGTCCTGTCATGGCAAACCGGTTATATGTCTCAAAAGTATTGGCCGCTTTATGCATTCCTAGAAAAGATACAGCCTTAAATACTACAAAGGACAAGAAAACCAAGCTTGAGAATGTCACTCGCCGATGATATAAATATACTGAAATATACTGTAATATTTTTGTTACTATCATATGCTAAAAAACAGCGAAAAGCACGGTTTTCAGTAAGCAATCTTTAACAAACCTATGTTGGTTGCATGCGGTTAGGATATTATAAGCAACCAACAATACTGCAAGGAAAGAGTAGCCTATTGGCTAATGGTTACATATATTTAACATATATATTTGGCATACTTTATGATATATCATGAAAGAATCAGTCTATTTTGCATTTCCTATTTTGGAGAAAGTACAGTAGGCCATACTCTCATCAATATTCCTCTAGCAGTTTCCCTTAGTCAAGGTCATTCAGCGGGAGAGTGGTGCAATTACTATCATTACGCGGCTGATCAATTCTGCTAGGTACGGGACATTGAGCCCATGTTTTCAGTGTGTACGAAAAGCAATAATCAGGTCGAATTGCATTTTTATAGCGCACTTGGGGAAGGTCAGTTTAATGATAAGGAAGGACAATGCAGCCTTGGGAGGTCAAAGGATTCACTGGAGGGTTATTGCCTGAGGCGACATCTCATCTCCTGTTTACTACATCAAACCACGCAAATTCCTTGTTGAAACAAACAAACTCATGACAGTAGATATGGGGCAGATGATGGATGAGAAGAAGTTTCTAGGAGTTTAAATTTTGTAGGAATCGAACAATAGAAAATGTGCTGACAAATGCAGAGAGGTTAGAAAAAAAACCAAAGTGTTAATTGGGGTATCTGGCGTCTCATATTGTGCGAATTAGAAAAGCTCACTTAACTTGCACAGAAGTTAATCTCACCATGAGGGCCTTACGTAGTAAAAAGGTGTGCCACAGTAAAAATGCATTTACAACAATGAAAGTAACATAAAAAGGGGCGAATAGGGACAATAATTATTTGGGTTTTGTGTGTGCTGTTACTGTATGAATGAGAAGTACCTGGTGTCCAACAAGAATTGTCGCAAGCGGCAGCGCACGAACTACAGTCTCTCGTATACCTGTGCTCGTAGATTGTAGTTCGTGCGCTGCCGCTGCGACAATTCTTGTTGGACTGATAGTACAACATCCTTACATGGGAAATGGCTTTCGGCTAAATTATCCACAAAATTTTATATGTTGTAGAAAACAAGATGGTAATCAATTCTTAACATTGCGTCAAGACCTGAAACTCATAAGCTCAACCACTACATTGGGTCTATTTGATTATTATTTTTATTTATTTATTTTACCCCGTGATGTCCCTTACGGGAGCTATAGGGGGGTGGCATACCACCATCAGTTTTCTGTATATATTTTCACTTCATTCTCCGGTGCAAGGGAACAGGGACAATGGGAAAGGATAGGGATTTTTGGGGAGGGAACATGGGTGCAAGGTGCAATGTCATAGCTATGGGTCATGTGCAGCCCCCCAGGAGGTTAGGTTGCCAGACACCTCCTTGGTGCAGGTCAGAGACCCTCTTGACGCCGGTGAAAGGAAAGTTCCCCAGGCGGGGATCGAACATGGGGCCTTTCCCTCAGCAAGCCGTGACGTTACCATCTCAGCCACCACACCTCCCCGACATTGGGTCAAATGTCAGCCTACCATTCCCTCAATTGGCTCATGAAATGTGGTACCAATGGAAAGGCCTTGATTTGATGGTTCAGAAAAACGCCACATGTTGACCCCTGTGACCTACAGGTTCCCCGCTACATCTGGTCAAAGATAGAAAATATCATCACAGGGGTCAGCATGTGGGGTTTTTCTGAATAAGGATGGTGCCTTGTCCTTTTACAATATTATTATTTTATAAATAATAATTTTAGACAGTAATTTTTAAAAATCTTAGTCTGTAAAAAATTACTCCAAAATAACAGCAATTATCATCATGTCAAGCTAAACATAAATAATAATAATAAATCATAATAAAATTATTATTTTTAAATCAACTGTTTCTAGCAGCTCATAGAGAATGGGCTCCCTTTCATGCACTGAAAAACCTCTATTTTGATATTTTTTTCCCATTTTAAAAATGCCAATAATATTTGTGTACTTTTTTGTCCCTATTCACCAAATTTTTTGGTTTGACATCTGTACAGTATTTTCCACTTTTAATAATTACAGTATTTAAATGCCATGAAAAGTTACATCAGACACCAGAATTCAAAAATTGTTCCACCTGGTGAAGAAAAGCATGTGATGAGCATGATAATTACATTCAATTACAATTTACAAGTGACTTACATTATATTGCTAGCTACAATGTAGTACATTATTGGCAAATAATATTTAAATATGAACAAAGGATCTTTCCAGTTAGACGTAATTTCTCCTTGGAGGACACATTTTATGATACATCAAATTTTAAATGATATCACTGGGAAACCTGGCTAATAAGAGCCCTCTGTCCTTCTTCCACTAGCAAACGTACCACTGAGGCATCTGTTACTAATCGCATATAGTCATCTGCTGAACCCATCTTGCACTCTTTTGAGTTTTTCGCCACCACAGGTGGCTCCTTTGAGGTACGAGCAGAAGCATGAAATTCCTTGACACCAGTTAAGTTCACCACCTTGTATGCATTAGTAGGGTTGATCCCAGTGCCAGCCATTATAGTCAGCCTACCTTGTGACAAAGACACAAGTTCACGCATCAGTGGAATTCCTTCTTCTGCACTTGCGCACTGAAAAGAGAGAACAATGTCACAATGGGAGTCTTTGTATTTTTTGCTATTGCCCTCTGAAAGTTTACGGATATGCAATTCAGCACCTGTCCGGATGTAAGTATTCGCTGGAATCCTAGGCAAGCCACATCCTCTAGAGCCTCTTTGGGACATGACGTGTGGTCAAATGCTCGGTGAAATGTAACTGGGAGCGGAAGAGCTGCTTTCACCAACTGGCAGCAGAGATCTCTGTCCACCGTCCCATCAGGTTTTAATGCTCCTGTCACCACTCCATCTGCTCCGGCCGTGCGGGCTGCCTGAAATACACGTGCTTGTTACTACTCTGATATTTACGTACAACTGAGCTTGAGCCAACCTGTATGTCAGCCAGCATCACCTCCGCCTCCGGCTGCGAGTAACAGAAATCTCCAGAGCGTGGCCGAACCATGACAAACACTGGGATGTTGAGGAACCTCTTGGCCGCCTGTATGATGCCGATGGATGGTGTGAGGCCTCCCTCGGACAGCGCCGAGCACAGCTCGATTCGGCCTGCACCGCCCTCCTCCGCATTCAACGCAGATTCAATGCTGTCCACGCACACCTCCAACATCCTGTCCGGACTGTCCCTTAACCTTCAGTTGAGTCCCATCAACAACGGACAAACCCTGTTTGGACACAAGTTAATCAAAATTAAAATTAGACATAAAATATCTTCAACAACATGGTGCACTGATATGCACCCATTAATGTTATGCTAATTATTATGATGATTAATGCACAGTTATTATTACAAATATTTTTTTTCTGAATATCACCTGCTGCTTCCTTCCAACCAGACGATTTGGCAACTCCGCAGTGAGTTGGCACCACTGTTGGAACACAAGATCGTGTGTTCAACGTGTAGATTTAATTCTTTCAAATTTATGTTAAAACTAACATTAATAATTATGTAATAAGATGTAAGTTGTAATTGAATTGTGAAAGTGCTGAATTTCGATTGGCATCCCTGAATAGAACAGAAACATGGCGGCTGATGAAAGGCAGCGAGAGATTCTCTTGTTTGAAACACTTTTGGTCTTTGATGGCCGGGTATAAAACGACTAACATGGGACTGAATGTGGGGCATAGGAGATTGAAGGTCGTGGTGTCAGCCACAACACAATCATACATGTGCTAAGAGAATGTTACATAACATTAACATTATTAACAGTACTACAATAACATTGAATTTAACTGTTAAAGTCTTGGTCTGAACATATGCCTTATTAATAACCTTTTTTATATAAAAATTGAAAATCATGGAGCCAACTTGCAAAATGGAAAAATACTGCAGCATGCTGTAACTCATGAACGAGCAGAATACACTGCGGACATTACGCATCTGGTGGCATTGTTGTAATCGCAGGAAACTGCAAAATTATACAGGGTGACCAAAATGGAGACATAGCAACCTAAAAGTGACTTTTCGGTCACCCTGTAAACTGAAATGACTGTGTAAAAAGACCTTGAACTCGATGAGCATTTTGACACAAGCATGATGAGGTCATCTTATCTTTTTATAGACAACAGCGAGCTGCTGATATGATGTGTGGGAATTGCACCCAGCTGAGATAGATGGCATGTGCTAGTTGATAACATATGCCTCACCATTTTGACATGCTGCGGTGGAATAGCACCCTTGACAACCTCTGCGACCTGTAGGAAAGAAAGCGCAATGGAAGCAGGCAATAGAGAGGTGAAACTGAGAGCCTCTGGTATGTTGTAACGGTGCAATAATTTATCTTGTGTTTCCGCAGGATGAAGGCGCCTTCGCCAACGTGCCAGATGAAGTCATGCTGAAAATCTTTTCCAACCTGAACAAGAGGGACCTGATCAAGACAGTCACTCTGGTCTGCACAAGATGGAGAAAACTGGCTCATGATCCATTTTTGTGGAAGGAACTAACGCTCTATGGCAGCAAGTTGACAACGGAGAAGGCGCTGGAAGTGATCGGAGGAAAAACACAGCTGAAGCAACTGGTTCTGTATTACTGGATGTCACCAAGTGCAGACGAACTTCTCCAAGGAATTTCCAACTTATCGTGGCTGGAGTCACTTAGTTTGCAGTATGTAGCCATTAAGAGTAACGCTACTCTCGATCTAATTGTCAGTGAGTGTACGGCACTTAAGGCCGTGGACATGTATGGATGTTCAATTCCGAAGGATGTCAGGAGCCTCGTGGACGTCTTCGCTCCTTGTTCCAAGCTGGAGAGGCTGAGCCTTAAAAACAATGGTATGCAGGCACCTGTAGATGTGAACGTAGTAAGGAGCTACAGTAACCTTCAGGAATTGTGCATCTATAAGCACAGGCTTGACGCAGATGTGCAAGAGGTAATACGAGCATGTGCTACTTCGCTTCGAAAGTTGACCTTGTGGAGGCTGGAAGAAAGAGAATCATTTTTATCACTGGCCCAATGCCAGAAGCTTGAGGAATTGTGCCTAATACATGTTCCCATAATGACTGACGCAGATCTTCTTTGCCTCAGGGATTTGCACCACCTCCAGTCACTTTCTATCACTTACGCCCAGTCCTTAACCACAAGGGGAATCCAGAATTTCTTTTTGACACCAGCTGCCAAGCAGATCAAGTCACTGGATTTGGAGGACTCGAATCTTGATGAAGCCTGCTTGCTTGCCATTGCTAGTAACACGTCCCAGCTGACTCACCTTCGACTCAAATCATGCCGCCAAGTAACTCTATCCGCTCTTAAAAATGTGATATGCCGTTTTCCTGCGTTGAAGTGCCTGGACCTGACGTGGTGTGAACAGTTAAGTGAGGGGTTGGCTGAGTTGGCCAAGATGAGACCAGATATACAGATTTTGTATCGTGACATTTGGGATGTTAATGTAAATTAAATGATTGATCATGCTCAGAATTTTTGTCACAATTATTCGTAGGGCTGTGTGCTGGTCTGCAGTGTATGCAGTAAATGACATGTTTTAGGAAGGCATGGTGGTCTAGTGGTTACGCCATTGGCCAGTCAAGCGGGGTACATGGAAATTTTCAGCAGGATTTTTTACGGGCCATTCACTAGAGAGTACAAACTGATTAGCCTTGCCAAAAATGATTTTATTAATGTAAGTAATGATAATGATTGTCGACAGGAACTAAGTACTAAATGAGCAAATAATAGTAAGGGTACCAGTATATGATAAGTTTCTTGCAGTTCAGGTGCGAGTTTGAAGGCGTGTTCAGGAGTTGAACTGGGCATCATAAATAAGTTGATGAATTTGCAGCTTGACCAGAGCCCTCTTTTGAGGAAGAAGGCTCTTGATGGCATGTGCCATGCTGGCACAAAAATGATCATCCTCGTCCAGATCTTGTTCTTCATCAAGAATCTTCAGAAGTCCAGCCTCGAACAAGTCACGCTTTGTTCGCCTCCGAAGACCAGAAATGACTGAAACAAATAAATAGGTGGTCAGTAAGTCCACATCAAAATTAGATAATAAATTGTCAAATTTAATTGTGGTCCATTTTTAACACTAGTGATGTTCAGCATATTATTACTGTTGTCAAAAGTGAGTCACCTCTGTTATTATGTCGCGAGGCATTATTGGCTGATGATGATGCATTGTATGTGGATTCCTCTGGAACTGGTGAGGGACTTTGTGCCATGGACTCCCGCTGGTCAAACATTGGTGAATAGGAATGAGCTGTGTGATCTGGCAGTATTATTGGAGACGACAGGGTTGAACTCTGGGACACTTCTGATGGTGGAGGTGACAGCATTTGGCGCTTGGGCTGCACCGTCATGATGCATGGCACTCGAGAGATGAGTTCCATATCTGCTCGACTCCTGCAAAAGAAATTGTATAGTTAATTTTAATCATTTTTTTTTTTGCCAAATGTCGATTACCTCTTATAGTACCAACGGGTATACTAACCTCCGCTTGCGCACATGGTCATCCAGGAAGGCCAGTGACGGACCCAGGTTCCACGGCCTCCTGCTGCTTGCCCCGGGCTGGCCCCCATCCTGAGCAGCCCCACCTGTACTCTGGCTCTTCTTCTCCCGCACATACCGGTCCCTCAGACTCTTCCATCGAGTGTGACACTCAGTAACTGCAACCAAATAGTCATTGTATCCTCCTGAGACCCCTGGTACAGTATACTGTACCTTTGTTTTTTCCAGCACCTTTTGACTAACTCAAACGCGTAGAAAAAAACCAAAAACAAAGGTACAGTATACTGTACACCGGGTCTCAGGAGGGTATATGGGACATTGATGATGATTGTTGTTACTGATTCTGACCTAGTTAAATGTGACTCACCAGTGACGTCGAGGCTCCTTGCGATCTGGTGCCAGGCGTGGCTCCGTACCTTCGCGTCCTTATAGTCTCGATGCTTGGTGTCGTACAGACTTGGGAAGTTCCTCACCTCCGCTATCAGCACCTCGTCCTTAATCATACCCGACATCGTCATTGTTCCAACAACACTGGAGACGACCTTGTGTGTTATACACCGGCGCAGTCTCAGATCCTCTCGAGAAAGGTTATCGACCAAGCAGACGCGCTTCGTTGCGCGAAAGACAACGCGTCGGCAATGGTCCGTCCGTAGCCTGCGCAAACGTGCGGTCGTTCAATCGTAATATGTGTGGTAAATTGCATTGTTGCAACTTGCAGACAACCATGGTGTAATGAGTAAATGAGGACAGTTACCAACAATTCAGTAGCAATTTGTGGCTGGCTCCACAATTTATTACCAAGACCAAAAGTGTTACGAAGTTGCACCATGTACAAATCATGTACCGATCTGGTACGGTTTGGATGTATACAATGCCGTAAAATCAGAAATGATTAATTGGGGGTAAAAATTTGGCAATAATTCCTACAAATTGTCATCCGAATTATTGTACGATTTTTGGTCCGGATTTTCGTCCAAAATATTGTCGGCCGATTTGACAATATTTTGGACGAAAATTCGGAATTTCGGATTGTCGTCCGAATTTTTGTGCGAATTATTTACGAATTTTTGTACGAATTATTTCCGAATTTTTGTACACACAATTTTGTAGCCTACAAAAAATTCGGCAATAATTCGTCCGAATTTGGACCAAATTGTACTTTTCGAGAAATCTCGAAATGTTTATTTTCAAAAATGGTTGTTGGTGTCACCAATGGCTTGAACTGTCCACTGTCCTGTAAAAGTAGAGCAGTTGGACTTCCTAGCTACCAATAATAAATATTATATTATTTCAAAAAAAAAAAAAAGCTTCGCTCGTGACCTTAGCGGACACAATAGGCGGTTTTTGGTCCTAGAACACGTACGAAGAAGCCCAAACTTTCCAATAACGCTTGACTGGGCGCGCATTCAAAAATTCTGAGCGATAATGTTGTCATTATTGTGGGACCGCTTTCGCTTTTTCTCTCACTCTTTTGTGTCCAATTTTGGAAGACTTCTTTTTTTTAAAAAAATATATATTATATGAAGAAAATATGGTTGGATTGCATGGGTTGTTGTTGTTTGGAAGTCGTTTGTGTTTGTCACACTGGTCGGACAGATTGCGATTGAAGGACCGTCTTCAAAACACAGACCGGACCTAATTGACCCAAGGGCAGGCTTCAGATGGGACAAGTTGGACACTAGTGGTTTATCCGGCCTTCAATCATAAAGTTATGTGGTTGTGAAGACAACCTCGTTACGTCAGTGATGTTCATGAAGGCGAGAAGTGACAGGATGGTGCATTTTTTTAAAGGAAACAATGGTACAGCACACAGCAATTTTTTTAAAATTCAGTTGAATATAAGCATGTATTTAAAAATAAAAATTGATATGTACAGACTTTAATATGTCAACAACAATTCCCTTTAGGCCCTGATACATGTCCACAGACAGACAGCCATTCTTTTTGTGTATAGAAGACAATGTGTTGCCATAATCAATGTTTGCCCACAATATTTAATTACACAAATTACGAAACTATGCAATGCTGCAAATCAACAAAATATGAAAAGCTTTTACATGTACCGTCCTTTTTTTTTTTGCACAATTACTCTGGCTGCGGCTGCACACAGACTTGTTGAATTGTGCCAACCTATTCATAGATAAACTACCCTGCAGTTTCCAGCAGGCAATGATCGGGGGTTCAATGATCGAGCAACTAAAATGATGGTGCATTTGGGGCGTCTTCCGCCTTGGTGACGTAAGCATAAAGAGGAGCTCCCCTTTTTCTTATTATTATGATTGTACAAGGGGTGGTCCTTAGCACCCCTCTCCCACTTCTCAGAAAAACTGTCCTTTCCCTCAGTTGGAGAAACTGGCCATTGATTGTGAGAGTATAAAAGTGTGGTCCAGGAGTACATTGGGCGACATTGGATGTGATCTAGTGCTGAGGTTCACATTGGACACTTGGCGCATCCACTGGATACTTACCGCCCCCGACATGAGAAGAGTAAGTTGTAATAGTTTTTGCAATATTCAAAAAAGTGGTGGTCCTCTCTCAGGAAAATTTGGGGAGCAGCAGGTTCACATGGGTGTCGTTGTGGTTGGGATCTGCCAAACATTGTGTGTGGAGCAATGGCAAGGACGGACTAAAATAATTGGTTGATAGGAACAACAGGGACAGAGAGGCAATTAGTAGGTGCAAAGAACCTGTCATTTAAATTGGTAATTTTTTGGTCTAAAAATATGTGCATTTTCCCATCATAATTATGGCCTTAGTATGCTGATAATTAATTTTAATACTGTGTAATTATGTTGTGTTAAAATTTTTGAGGTCGACGTTTTCAAAACTCCATTTCCATCACACTGTTAAAGGAAATCAAAAATTCTGAAAAAAATTAGGATAATAACAATGATATGTATGATATGCATATTGTGTAAGACAACAATGACTTCATTGTAAAGTGTGTACTTCGCAGGCCATTTTTGCGGCGGTGTTGTTGTGTGTTACTGCCCATTATGTCCTGAGTGAGCCTCCAGTCAGCGGAGGATATGGTAAGTTCACATACTAAACATACTGAAGATATAAATGTACGAGTAATATTTCCATATACTAATCATTATGTTTCATTTCAGGTGGTGGCGGAAGTGGTGAGTATCGCTGATCAGTCACATATTAAGACACGTATCGGGGTATACAGTACACCAATGTGGAATAAGGGTGCACATTATTATTATTATTATTATTATTATTATTATTATTATTATTATTATTCTTATTATTCTTATTATTATTATTATTATTATTCTATTATTATTGCGTCAGGTGGCGGAGGGTACGGTGCAGGAGGTGTTGGTGGAGGAGGGTACGGCGGAGGTGCTGGTAGCAGAGTCGTCGGCGGTTACGGTGGTAATACATTTCTGGTGTCTTGCTCTGCCAGTTTAGCCACAGTTCTAACCGCAGTTTAATTTTAGGCGGCAGCTTTGGTGGTGGAGGAGGCGGGAAAGGAGGTAAGAGCTGCCAAACAGTTCATTGCAACAATGCAGACAATTTGAAACCCCCCAAAAAAGAAAAAAGTATTTAACACAAAAATTTCGCTCATTTCCTGGACTTAGGCGGTTCTCATTTTCCATACTTCGTTTATGGGCTTGAAGGAGGCGGAGGTGGCGGATGGGGGGGAGGTGGAGGCGGAGGCTCAGGAGGAGGTTATGGCTCTTCAGGAGGAGGCGGAGGTAGCGGAGGAGGCGGATATGGTAAGAGTGTTGCTTTTTTTCATTTTCGACATACCTGTACGTATTGGTGGCGGCACGAGGCAATAGCGGCAAAAGAGCGAATCAAAGACTTGTGGCGCCACCAGTAATGTCCAGTACTGTACGCCCTGTCGTATTATTTAATTTAATTGTTAGATGTGCTGGACCGGATACTTCAGTTACTAACGATGCGTTACCCGAATTCAGTCGTGCTTAAAGATAAGGTGTTGCGTAACAATTAGGTGCTAATTAAGTGCGAGGCGTTCGAGTGAAGCAATTTTATCCTGCGTTTTTTGCAACCACCATAGCACAATTTGCACAAAAAGTATGAAAAAGGACCGGTCTAGACCCGGTGTGTTAGCATCCAAATAGTGGACCGGGTCTAGACCTGGTCTGAATGATTGAAATGGGCCCTTCAGGAAGGCTGCAGGAAGCGCATGATCTCCAACTCATAGCTGCGCAGATACTACTCAACATATTGCCACAAGGACCAGGATGCGGGTTACGAGGTCAGTTCATAGGTCAAGAGGTAGGACGTAGGAGTATAGTCCAGCCAAAGCCTTGAGGCAGTCCTGATAGCCGTTTTTGCCTTTAGAGGGAAAGGTTTGGTTAGTACTGCCGTATGTTATTGGCTGGACTGTACTGCGCTGTACATACAGCCTGTTAGTACACTGTACTCACATACACTCACATGAATAGGTTACTAGCTTTCAAAACGTACACACAGGTAAGTCCATCGCTTCTGTGTTGCCAAACATGGTAAAACTGGTTTGTCCGGGGTGAGTCATCTCTTCAACACATCCAATCCCACGTAACACCATTCCCCTTTAATAGATGCACATCCTTCCTCTCACCACCATCGTGCCACTGTCAGGGTCGTGTGAGAGGTAGTGGTACTACTTGCCTGGCTTGAGTTGGGGTGATGACTCACCCTGGACAAACAAGCCTACATTAGCCGATCTGCTTTATTTAAATTATATTTAAGTACAGGACTGGACCGTTGGAACTATCATCAGTGCACGGTCTGTTTCGCGCAGTGATTCGCCTCTATGGTACTCAAGGATGACGGAAGAATGTGATTGGTTCTTGCAGGTGGTGGAGGTGGCGGTGGTTGCAGCGGAGAAGACAGCGGAAGCGGAAGTGGTGGAGGTGGCGGATACGGCGGTGGGGGCGGCGGTGGAGGGAAAGGAGGCGGGGGTGGAGGAAAGGGAGGCGGC
>KZ538257.1:52281-71477 GCA_000934665.2 Catajapyx aquilonaris
TGGAGGAGGCGGCGGAAAAGGGGGAGGCGGCGGAGGGGGTTACGGAGGAGGCGGAAATGGCGGTGGTGGAAAAGGTGGCGGCGGGGGCGGAAAAGGAGGCGGCGGCGGGGGCGGATATGGTGGTAATGGAGGCGGGGGAGGCGGAAAGGGCGGCGGAGGAGGAGGCGGATACGGAGGCGGAGGAAACGGAGGTGGAGGCGGCGGATACGGCGGCAACGGAGGTGGAGGAGGTGGCAAGGGAGGCGGCGGCGGCGGCGGCGGATACGGCGGTACTTCTTTTAGCATACACTACTTTATACCCAGTGTTACTTACAGGTGACCCTTTCTGTGTGTTAGGCAGGTCACAATCAGTCATATTCACGACCCTTGTCCCTTATTGGTCTATGGACTACCAGTGCACTACCCTGTGTCGTAGCCTACGCGAAATTATGAGTGTTTTCTGGCAATATACCGCGTTGTTGTACATAAGGGGTTTATTATTCTAGTCCTGATTACCTCTTAGGAACAGTTATTGCAGCGTGAATTTAGGTCAAGCTGAGATGCATTTGGAGACATTACTAAATGCAAGTGTCAACGTCGTGTGACAATTTTGGGCGAGGTGTCACATTTTCACCTTCCTAATAATATTAGCAGCATTTCCTGGATTGCGGAATGGTCGACTTGCATTGTGGGGCAAATGTTAGACATCATGTCATTATCAATATTATTCAATAATATTATGCAAGGTGGTGCACTGTCCAAGTAATGTGGGCGAGAATCAGTTATGGATTATGATTTCTTTGTTGGAGTAGTCAACAATTCATAACTTACCTTGAGCAATGTCATGTGTATTTATTATGCGCAGTTTGTCCATGCCTACAGTAATTTCATGTTGCTCTTACTGCGCTGATCGAAAGTAGCTTAACATCACGACCCCTGCAACTGTACATATTTTCCAATAACGGTAACGTTAGTTTAGCCACGGTATATCATGTGTCATTAACCTAATGATAACCAATTATGAAATTTCCTACTGATGCTCCCATATCACTTAAACACTGGTTTTTTCAAAAAACTTCGCCTATTAATTACAATTCACGCCCATGTAATATTACGTCTGATCCTGACACAAACGCCACGCTTTCTTGAACCCAAGATTGCAGCATCATTATTTACACCAGAAAATGTTCACATCCTCATTCTCCAGCATCACTTATAATGTCACGCCCCGAACTAAAGAAACGAAGAGAGAAAATGAGCTGTGAATATTTCCGGTGCAACTTTTTCTAGATTAATTAGTGGCAATGAACTGAGCAATTGTGTACATGTTCATGTCGTCAATATTTTTGCACAATTAGTTTTTAAAACATTTTAATGCGTTTTTATTGGCAGGTGGTGGTGGAGGGAGCAACGGAGGCGGTGGTGGCTACGGCGGAGGAGGAAACGGTGGTGGAGGCGGCGGATACGGGGGAGGCGGAAACGGAAACGGAGGAGGCAAAGGTGGCGGCGGGGGAGGCGGCGGATATGGTGGTAACGGAGGCGGAGGTGGAGGCAAGGGAGGCGGCGGAAACGGAGGCGGTGGTGGCTACGGAGGAGGCGGAAACGGTGGTGGAGGCGGTGGTTACGGGGGAGGCGGAAATGGAGGCGGCGGTGGTGGAAAGGGAGGCGGAGGCGGCGGAGGATACGGTGGGAACGGAGGTGGAGGAGGCGGCAAGGGAGGCGGCGGAAACGGAGGCGGTGGTGGCGGTTACGGGGGAGGCGGAAACGGAGGGGGAGGCGGAGGGTACGGAGGAGGCGGCGGAAACGGAGGGGGAGGCAAAGGAAGCGGCGGTGGCGGTAAGTTTCAGCAGCATATTTATTACAAAAGTTATCGCCTACTAATGAGTTGTTTAACTTTCCAGGTGGTTATTAAGTGGCCGGCCCAACACGTCAGGAAGTTCACGTTCACGCTCGGAGTTGTTGGCATAACAAAGAACGCATCAAAAGTATGCCGTAATTTGTGTCACTTACCAGAGTAGTGCTCAAGTCATCACATTTCTTTATCACCAAGACTGACCGGTAACAGCTGCAGCGACTGGAAACCTTTAAGACACCATTGTACAGTACAACTTTCATGTCTATCTGTGATCCAAATTGCAATAAATATTTACAATAAAATGGTGTGGCGACTTTGCTAGTTTTAAAGATAATTTAGGCGAATGTCTAATTTTGTAATACAATATGAATATGTGGAAGTCCTTGGCCCATTAAGGCACATTCAGGTTTACCTTATTAGGAAGAAAATAGCCGAAGGGTTTCTCTAGAAGTACTGCAAGTACATTATATATTTAACGATACTTAAAGTTTGAGCTTGTAATTAAGATTCGACCCATTTCATTTATGACACCTTTCACTAATTTATTAATGATTAGAATAGGATAAAAACTGGATGCACGAGGATAACAGTATAGGGAATTATTTTGTTTGCGAACTGAAAACTTTCACTTGTCAATCTGAACATGATTTTAATTTCATTGCCTGGAGTGCAATAATAAAGTAATTAAAAATTCAAAATAAAAAAGTAGCAATGAGATCAACAAGCTCGAATCAGCACAGTGTTGCATTATTTGTCACTTAGTGTTATTACAAATTTTCTGTAGCTAACTACTAATGAACACAGCATATCAGTTCCTTAGGAAGAGTGGCATAATGAAGAATGATCCAAATTGCGCAATATAGCATTTAAGTCATGCATTCTGAATGTTGTAACTGTTTTCTGAGCATAATAAGTGATAAACTGATAATAAATTGTGTGTCTTTAAATCTCATAAATATTATTATGACTGCCCCAATTATTTAGGTCCTTTTCTGCTCCTTATGGCAGATGATATTAGACACTCTTGACCTGTGGGTGAAGGTCTGATGTTATAGGTTCAGGTTTGCTTGACATTTACTCTGGACAGGTCATGCGCATATTAAATGAGGCTACTATCTGGAGCACTTGGTCACCTTGTCCTAGTCCCTAACGTCTGCACCGTACAAATTCGTTAGTGTCACCTCATTTCTTTTTCAACAAAAATAGTTGAAAAGTCATTTTTGTAAAGCATTACGTAAATAATGATTATCTGCAATCAAACCATGGCAAATCTACTGTATATGCCAATTTTTTGCACATCGTTGACAATAAAAATGACTTGTAAGTAGGCCATTGTCAACCTCTTAGTACCAGTTGGGTCATAACCTCTTCCGATCTTACAACATAAAAGTCAACATTTCGCAACCACCATGCCCTCCTAATGAAATCAGAAGCAATTTTTTTTCTTCTTCTTCTTCCCCTACTTCCAGTGGTAATGTTCCACTTAAAAAGCAAAATGGCAAGGGGGCATGACCGTGATATTTATGCATCTACGCAGTTAACTTCCGTCTGCTGTTGGATTGCCACAGTCAGAGAGAGTTTGGTATAAAAGCCACATGACATCGAAAGCAAGCTTGCAGTTTTGTCTGTGGCTTGGTTGGACAAGGATTACAATAGGAGTGATTCGTTTTTTTGTCATACTGGACATAATGGCCTCGGTAAGTAGAGGCAAGTGTTACAGGGTGAGGCACTGGAGCAGCTATTTTCATACTACCTGCTATTCATTTTGTGGGCGGTGTCATGATGTAAGAGGTTACGCTTCAAGAAACAAGTTATTTGTCATGGGTGGTAACAATTGGTGTAAATATTGTCAGTATCCGTGGGCAGCCAAGGTTCTCTATCAGCGTTAAATTAGTAACCATCTGTTTAATAGCAGTGGCTCCTGAAATATTTCGTATTGTTGTCATTACTAACAATGGAAGTATTTGTTAGGATTTTTGGAATAGTTAAAAATTGCACCTGCTCAACTTAATTTTGCGAATTGGGTTAGCCGCTAATTAAATACTTTCTCCTTTACAGCTGCTATTAAGATTCCTGATGTTCTTCATCACCTTCCACGTGCTTCTAGCGGAACCACCTTCTTACATAGGTAATCATAATAGTACACTCTTAACCATTTACCCTCTCTAGAGAAGGTAAATGGTTAAGAGTGTAATAGCGAAAGTTACAGCATCTTTGACACTTTGATGCTTTTATTGCAGATGACGGCTTGAGCGGCGGAGGTGGATTTAGCGGATTTGGAGGTATATTTGCGATGTTATCAGTGTGTGAAAGTATTATGGTAACAACAAAAAAATGTTCAAGAGCAGTATGTGAAAGTGTAATCGGCTCGATCACATGGGCCATGAAAGTTTATACAAGGGTGAATCAATGAGTGAACGTTCCGTTATTTTAATATATGCCACCTTATAAGACAACGCCCTCACTGCCAAGTACAGGAAGGAAAGTGAATCTTTTTTTGCAAAGTTTTCGCATTAACGCTCAAAAACATGGGACATGTTTTGCAATACTAGTCGTGCCTGTTGGTGTACTGTATAGAAGCTTTATAACTGATTTCACTGATTTCACCAAGGGTACTTCCTTTGTGGACAACTTTTTTTGAAAAGAAGGTGTTAGTCATTTGGTGCAGCAGGTGAAGGGGGAGAGTGATTTTATGCTAGTTTAAGCCCAGTTTTATGGATGCATCTTAAGAAGATAACGATATGCACTTCTTACATCCCCAAATTCGCATATAGATTACTTTGCAAAAAAAATTACTCTGTCTCCTGTAAATGCTGAAAATATCGCAAAACATGTGCCTCGGGTTGTCCAAAACCGTTAAAATAATCGGCAAGAAGTTGTGGCATGCAGCTGAGAAAGTTGTCGAGATGCAATCTTTGCCCATTAAACACAGTTCTTCCGTTTGCTTTCTACTGCACACAATGTGTCACCAAGATGCCGGATACAGAAAAAAAGCTGCTTATGACAATTTGACTATTTCAGGCTCTTCCTTTGGCGGTTTTGAGGGATACGGAAGTGGACCTAAAGGTACATCATTGTTGATTATAAATTATGTATATGGTGCTGAATTGGTTCATAATCTCGGCATTATTAATTTTAAGGGTATGCAGCAGACGACAATGAAGTAGAAACTTTTCAAAGCATACTAATCAAGGAATTTCATACTACAAGTAAGTACAGTACTGTATATAACTGAATATTATTGAACAACGTGAATAAACACATTGATATTTGCAGGCGGAGGTGGCCATGAGCAAGGTAAGAGGACAGTTTATTACAGTTAGACACTTGCGAATAATAATAATAAGTGTTTACAGGGTGTCTAATACTAGCACTAAAATTGCTTTACAATAAGTAACTTAGGGCCAAATAATTGCTAATCACTAATTTGCATTTATGACCTGACCACCATCATCATTATTACAATTTCGTCTTTTTCCCAGGAGGATATTACTACAAAAAATAAGCTGCTGCCATCCGAGTTCGTTGAATATTCCCGACTGACATCGCATTTAAGTCATGCCATCAATTAAATCAAAAACATCATGATGAAAATTTACAAGTTGTTGCCATTCACCTTCACAAGTAT
This sequence comes from Catajapyx aquilonaris, assembly GCA_000934665.2. Lineage (NCBI taxonomy): Eukaryota > Metazoa > Arthropoda > Diplura > Dicellurata > Japygidae > Catajapyx > Catajapyx aquilonaris. The sequence continues at coordinate 57,744 of KZ538257.1, forward strand.
TGCAGATACCAGCTATAAAAAAGCGACCTCAAATGCGACTTTATATTTCCAAGCATTATTTTGTACATACACTGTTACCACAACCCTATTTTATTGTGTTCAGATTTGTGTGAATAAAAAATAATAAAAAAATGAAACAACAGGCACACCCAACAATACTGTCGTCCCACTTTTTTTTTCTTCGAAGAAACAGGTAGCACACTTATCCTTAACCGCACTTGCAACGTGTTTATTTTGTCTATTTTTTCTCAATATCTGTATACTGTACAGGGTCCAAGGGATGGGTGGCTGGGTTTTAATTTGGGGCACTGACCGCGACCAAAGAGAAAGAAGAAACAGGATGATCCTATTTTGGTTTGGGTGGTCGTGGAGAAATCAAGATCGAGGTTGACTGAATCCGGTGCCCGACTATATAAAATACTCTCCAAAAAACCAATTTTTCAGAGTCGTTTCAGTGGTGCCATGAAGTTCAGTGTGTTCAACATCATGCAAGTAAGTGACTGAAAAAGTTAGAAGTTTTGGGAACAAATATTATTGACCACCAATAATTTTTACAAATTTAAATATATGTAAAATGCCAAATGTGTAATGTGACACATTAGCATATATCTGACATGCCAAATGTGTAATGTGACACATTATCATATATCTGACATTGTAATTTATTTATTGTAGGTGTGCCTGCCTTTCATATTGTGTATAGCAACCTTGGCAGATTACGCCACATCTGACCCCCCAATAATATTACATCATGGTTCTTATGGTAAGTGCTCATTGTATGAATAGTAGTTATGGGAGCGTACACATGATGCAAGAAGTTAAGCAATTTTCTGCTAGACAATAATATTGTTTAATGAGCAGATTGACACTGATATGCTTTACACTCTTAACCATTTACCTTCTCTAGAGAGGGTAAGAAAGTGGCAATTTTTTACCTTACATTGTAGGGTAAATATTCTTGGGTAAATTGATTCTAAGGTAAATTTTGCATGTATTACCTTAAAAAATAGAGGGTAAAAAAGGGAATCTTTTTTACTCTCTCTAGAGAAGGTAAATGGTTAAGAGTGTAGTCCAAGGAGTGTGCACTGTCTGTAAGGTACAATGTAAAAATATTTATAAAAATTAATTCACTGCAGGTCATCTAGGCAGTTATGGAATCAGCCCTTCCATTGGAGGATACACGATTACTCCAGCAGGTACACATTAACTTATGGACATTGAATGCGTACTGTATGTAATTAACTCCATATACATTTTATATTCATGCTATAGGTAGTGCATATGGCCGTTATTATGGTACGTACAGAATATTAATAAAAATGTCACGAGCCTACTTCAAATATGAAATGCTTTTCAGGATTTTCTCCAGGAACTTATATTGGGAGAGGGTTAGGCTCACTGACAGCATATGGTAACCCATACTTGAAGAGCTACATTGATGGGCATTTGGGTAAACGAGGTGAAAAAATTTGATTTTAAGATTGTCAATGTAGAATTTTATTTGCTAAATTTAATTTCAGGCATAAATTTTTCTCCAAGTCCCCCTATGACTGCAGGGTTTGGCAGCAGACTTCTAGGACTTAACTACAACAACAAACTATATGGTGCTTCATACGGCTATAGCAAAAATCCCTCAGGAATCGCAGGTAGATAACAAAAAAAAATCCTTAAGGACGATCCGGATGATAAATTGCTCACGATTTTCCCCTTTCCCTTAGGGTCATATGGAGGTTACCAAGTATGAAGTCGTGACTATGAAGATTGTACATATTTTCAAGCACAAATGCATAAGAAGTGGGTGGAACGAGGGGGGGTATAGTGTGGGGGGTAAAAAACTACTAAGCAAAAGAGCCAACCAACCAAACCAGTGAAGACATCAGCTTTATATATTATAATGGAGCCAAAGAAGGCAGGGAAAACAAACCAAGCTTGACGAGAACAATGGTAGTCTTCATCTCACGAAAATAGAAGTTTCTTTTTCAAGGCTCGTTACGGTAGCAGCGATTTTCTTGCATCCTGATCGCACTTGGGTTACGATCAACTTTATCTTGGACATTCAGGGAACGACGTCAGGACAATGGTTCATTGTACGGGGCGTGAAGGAAGGAAGAATATCTCAAGTCGTTCTGAAGGAAACAAGCTCCAGATCCTTCACTCAAAAAAAAGGAGAGCATGTTACATCATTAGGCAGCACATTTTTTTTTGAAAAAAAAAAAAACAACATAACGGAGAATAACTTTCGAATTTCACTGGAATTTCTCGGACTGTAGCTTATTATGTCATTAATTAGCGATACTGATTGTAATGTTTCGCTCTATTTAGACCTGGTTATATCAACTGAGATTATGAGATAATTTTAAGAATTTATGCACAACTATAAAATAAGCCCTGAATCTCACGAATGTCTCTAGTATTAACATGAAAATATGTTCGATACGCTTTGTTGACACGTTACATTAAAGGTGAGTGGCATCTTGTCATAAAGATTGGAATTGTTATAGTGTTGTAATAAAACCATGTTTCTCTATTGTTCGACTTCTTTTCTGATGCAGCAGAGAATAATTGACCAATAAGGCATATATGTGAATTGATTTTAATCAGTTCCCATACTGTGTCATATTCCTGTCCTGTCTACTTGAAGAACAAAAAAATTCTCAGTCCTGCTGACAGGACATGAGCCAAGTTACACAATTTGCACCAAAGCTCAAAAATGACTCACTGACACCATTACTAAGCGCCATAAATCAAAACGCTCTTAAGCTCCTAATCATAAAAATCACCCACCGTGAAATACACCCATAATTCATCATTGGTCCGAAACAAACAGATGCGCCTCAAAAGCAAACACACCTATTACGAAACACAAAATCCGCATAAAAACACTATAAAACACATGACTTCCGGAGCCCCATAAAAAATACTACATTAGGGACTTGTTTAATAACGATGACACAACTTCCCTTGGACTAATCTGTGCATATAGGATGCAAGGTGAAGGGTAAAGAGAAATATACATAACCTACTGCTTCCTCTTGGTGTGTGTCGTGAGGGCAAATCAAGGCCGAAAGAAGCAGGCGCCATTTCCTGCGCCGCTCCGAAGTCATCTGAGCGTAGATGACAGGATATGCCAGCATCTCAGGTGGGTATCTAACCCTAACCTATATAAATACCATGTGCATTCAATGGTTACTTCGACGCAGTGCGAAGGGTGAGGTGGTCCGGGGCACTAGTGCACGTGTTACAGGAGCTTCTGCAGCCATGTTACTACATTACAAGGTATTGTGGTACTGCTTGATCATGAGCTGTTCACTCCATCAACTAGCTCATGTACTATTAATTAACTAATTAGACAATTAAACTTAATTATTAAACCTATTTATAATTTATTTCCTATTTGTTATTATTAATTACTTTATTATTTATTTACGATTGACTTACGAGTATGTAGGTACACCAGAAATGAATTGTAGGGCCTACAATTCATTTCTGGTGTACCTACAATTTATTTATAATTTACAATTTATTTATTAAAATTTATTTATAATTTACAATTTATTTATTAAAATTTATTTATAATTTACAATTTATTTATTAAAATTTATTAATTAAAAATTTATTTATTATATCCATTTATTTATTATTCACTTACAATAATTTATTGTTGTATTTATTTACAATTAATTATTTACAATTAACTGTAATTAATTAATTAAGTGTAAATAATTATTCTTTACAATTAATTATTTACACTTAATTAGTTAATTAAAATCAATCAATCAATTATTTATTTACACTTAATTAGTTACAGTTTATTTATTTGCAGTTTATTATTTATTTGCAATATTATTTATTTACAATAACTATACTCGTAATTCGTTTATTGATTTTAAATATTGTTTACTATGTCCTTATTGCGGCTTGTCTGGCTTGCTGGAGTGACCAATGCATAGAATCTTCCCTGGTTGGCCTGCGGACCGCAGTCCAGGAGTGAGATAAACAACAGTCAAAACAAGTGGAAACAACACATTAATTTGCTTATCAGTATTGCTTATCTCGCTCCAGCAACTATACATACAGTAGAAGCAACAATCAAGCTAATTTGCCGGATTGGACAATCCATAATAAATAATTATCTCAAATATGCGTGAAAGATGGTCCATATCATTATCCACTGGAAGCAGAAGGTCTCTCCAAAGCAATTTATCAAAGCCGGCCAATTATCCGTGCGTTAATAAAAACTGTAATTTGGATGCAAGGTCTTGCAATGCTGCATCCCCATGAACAAGGTTGGTGTCTTCATCCTTGAAGCCGCAACTGTGCATAACAAGTATGCATGCTGGGTTGCATTCTCAAGGATACAGAACTTGCAAACTTATTAATGGTGCCATTAGTCATAACGCATGGACCCGGATGTTTATGACAACTCCGAAGTTGTAGGATTCATGCTACAGTGATTGAACTTTGACACTTCTTGAATTTTTTTTGTAAAACTATTTTCAGTGGGTAGCGGTTGTGTTGGTGCTGTCCATCGGGTTCATCGACGTACACAGCGGAACTTCGCAGGAAGACGGAGGAGCCAGTACTAGCACCAGTATGTGCTACGGCGGCTAAGTTGACGGAGACGATTGGTGTTGACACGAATCGTCTTCGCCAACATGGCCACCGCAGTAACCACATTTATCTCCTACGCTCGAAGCATTAGGCCCAAACGAGCCGGAACTGACAAATATGCCAGTATTGGAGTCTTCTACAACGGCTACCTATAATTTCCCAGCAGGCAGTGGTTTTGACCCGCAGCCTGATTACGGTAAAGGGGGCACCAGCAGCAGCGGAGGTACGGACCGCGGAAGGGACCGAGGGTACGACCGGGGCGGAGGTACGGACCGAGGGTACGACAGGGGACCGTACGACAAGGGCAGCGGAGGTCAGCAGCCGGATAGGGGTTACGACCGGGGAGGTACACCAGGACGAGGTGGCAAGTACTTGAGCACGTGAATGCAGCATGTGTACTGCATGTGTATGTGAGCACGTGGGGACTTGTACTTGTTGCAGGTGGGGATCATCGTTGCGTCATTACAGGTTGGGTTCACACCAGAGACAGAGGTGACCCGTGGTCGCAAGGACGACGAAGAGGTACAGTACCAGATCAGGGGGGGTCACATACGTACCCAATTATTTGGAAATGTTCATTTCTCCATCTTTGTGTGCAAAAGGCAGACGTGTAGGAAGGGTTGCATAGTGTTTAGGCCCGTTACAGGTATGCTAGTAACGAGAAGTCGTCAGGTACCGTACAAGTAAGTATAGTTCATATAAGCATGTGCACACTGGCACATGCACATTTAGAGTTGATGTTGATTTAATTTCATCACATATTCGCACTTTAAAGCAGTTAGAGCAGTTGCATGGTACCGTACTTTCCTTTCAGACAATGCTTCAATAACCCCGAATGACCTCTGGTATTTTCCACCAGGTGTTCGACCTCCGTATGATGCCGGCCGAGGAGGTTACGACAAAGGGAATTCAGGTAATCCGTCAACATCCGGTTGACCTTTGCAGTGGAGAAACCAACGTTTGCTAACTGCTTCAGGTGGTGGTGGCAACCGTGGTTGGAACTATGGAGACAACCGAGGCAGCAACGATCCGTTCGGCAGAGGTGACCGCGGTTCAGGCAGAGGTTACGACCCATTTGACCGGGGAGACCGCGGAGATCGCGGATACGGTCAAGGGTCAAACAAAGGCGACTGGGGACGAGGCGGAGGCGGAAGTTACGCCGGGGCTAACTCTGGAGGTGGCGGAACTTACGATTTGTACGGATGTAGACCAGGAGCAACCTCTGGAGGTTACGACCGACCATTAGGAGGATCAGGAGGTTTCGATCGACCGTTAGGAGGATCAGGAGGTTACGATCGACCGTTAGGAGGATCAGGAGGTTACGATCGACCGTTAGGAGGATCAGGAGGTTACGACCGGCCATTAGGAGGATCAGGAGGATACGGAGGATCTGGTGGTTATGGAGGTTCCGGTGGTTACGGAGGATCTGGAGGTTACGGTGGCGGAGGATATCCGGGAGGAGGAGGTTACGGTGGTGGTAGAGGGGGTGGACCTTATGGGGGAGGTGGTGGTAGTTATGGAGGAGGCTACGGAGGCTCCGGCGGATCATGGAGTTCAGGCAATTACAAAGGTAATTAGATGCAATGAGTCACCATAGGATAGGTTATCACTGCGGTTACTTTTCAGGTAGCAGTAGTGGCTATGGCGGACGTTATTAAGGACGCTGCTAACAAGTTTTAAATAACAGTACCAAAGAAAGCTTAAGTAATCAAAAGAGCCTGCCTCGAATGTGAAGGCCTAAATTATCGCCGTGATGTAATATTACCCATGATTTGTACATAGCATTTTTGTATTTTGGTTAGCGCATGTTGTGAATGCGTGTGTGACTGATGCATTGAATAAAAAAAATTGTTTCAGACACATTACTTTTACCCTTACAGTGACGTTGACAACTTTATCATCCCCACACAAAAACCAAATCTAGATGCAAAGTCCTTGATGTCTTGACATTATTTTGATTTACAACAATCGCCTTTTGCATCTAAAAGTGCAAGTCAGCATCTGAAAGTCGGACAGGCGCAATAAATGGCAAATTGCTCCCCACTTTTGCATTCTGATATCACACAATGCATGACCAACACAGGTCTGCTAACAACCATAACGTCGTGTATTAGCCCATACCGCAACCGATTGTCGGCATCCCCCATACCTCATCACTTCCATGCCGAATTACACATTTCGAAACATGTTGCAATTGGTTAGATCAGCCCCGAAGACAATGTTAGAAGCCAATCTATGTGAGGCAATAAATATAGCAAGGGGCCAAAATCGTGACCCATCCAGATGAGGCAAGAATCAGCACTTTTTCTAGTGTGGTAAAACCAGGAAACTGGGCCACACCAGGTTCAACCAAGCCCTTGACCTATAATATGACATCACTGTTCTTCCGGAAGAGTAATTAAGTGCACTTCGCACCTGGACCATTTGCATCAAGGTTTTCCCACATATCGTATAGGTCCTATATGTCCAGGATGTGCTCGAGAAATGCTTCAAGGGAATATAACAAATGGGGGCAAGTCACGCCAGGGACATTTCCACGGCCAGCTGACTTATTATTTACCCCTTAGCAGCTTAAAAGGGGGCCGATTAGCTATGTTTTTACGAAAAGTGCTTACTCTGCAGATTAGCAGCTAAAGCGATGGTCACGATTGCGAATCATAGTGCGATTCTGTCAGATTGGGATTAGGCTCACTGCAGGGCACGAACTGGATCAACCTATTAGGATCGCGCTCATTCACTCTTAACCATTTACCTTCTCTAGAGAGGGTAAGAAAGTGGCCATTTTTTACCTTACATTGTAGGGTAAATATTCTTGGGTAAATTGATTCTAAGGTAAATTTTGCATGTATTACCTTAGAAAATAGATGGTAAAAAGGGCCTCTTTTTTGCCCTCTATTTTCTAAGGTAATACATGCAAAATTTACCTTAGAATCAATTTACCCTACAATGTAAGGTAAAAAATTGCCACTTTCTTACCCTCTCTAGAGAAGGTAAATGGTTAAGAGTGTTGGTTGAAGGCAACCAGATGGTCCAATAAGAGAGCTATCATGCTTGATATTGCATGTTTTACACTTTCAAATCCATTTTTGTTGCCAAATCTAACAGGTTTGTGTCATGTAAAATGTCATGGTGATGACACAATAAAGTGATGTATGATTTGTGCAGGACATATTATTGTATGGAAGCACTAACAATGAGGCAAGTGAATACGACCTGGAAACAAGTGCAAACCCTTGTTTTCACTTACCCAGCATCCCATTAGGGTCATGTAACCTACAGCAAGTATCATGGAGTTCTTTTCACATTTACGCTTCACGACACACAGTTTCGCAAGGGATGAGAAAGGAGGTTGTGTTGCCGGTTATGATGGGGTCTTAAGAAGTGACCCGTTTTGAGGCTGAGGACCGTCTAAGGGGGCGGGGGCCAGGTCATGGTCTTCATTATAACATCCCATGCTCATCGACAATTTTTATGCGTCGGCACAGGTCCAACAATGTGCCTGCGAATGAATTAATATATTAGTAGGTAGGAGAAAAAGCTAAACTCTCCAATCGCCTTGACACGGATTAATATTTGGTGAAAAGAAGCTTCCGTGGTCATCACCCCCTGTCATTATAATAAGCAGTAGCTGAATCTTGGGAGGGACCTTAGCATTTGGAAGAAACCGGAAGTAGGACCGGAGCTGATGGCTCCGTCACGCTCATTATATTAGCGATTGCAAGGTGGTCCGGTACCAGAACCGGCTTTCGTTTGCTCAATTTTCGTGTCCCAACAACAAAGGATGTGTGGTGCTCGGGATATTTTCGTGAACCACACACTCCTTTACTGACAAGTACTTTCGTGGCAAAGACAAGGTAAACGCAGTAAGCAATGTTGATATGTATTTTTTATTGCAAATTAATTTCAATCAATGGAGGTCATCTCGAAAGTAATTTTTCCACTGTATACTTATTTATTTCCATTATTTTGTTACATTATTTTATTGTGATATCCTATATCCTTACCTCATGTTCTTTCATCATTGCACCGGAGTTAGAAGAAAAATCAGAAAATTGAAGGAAAAATGGCGGTATTCCACCCCCCTATAAGGGCCTATGGCCCTATCACGGGGTAACGTAAATAAATAAATAAAATATTTTATTGTGATATTAGGATATGTAGCTACTTATTTTTGAGCTAGTTCGTCTCCATTGTTAACTAATATTAACTAATAATTTATAATATTTCACATTTAAAAATAATTTCAACTTATTCAAAAATCGCTACTGCAATATTTTTATGCATTTTGGGCATGGCTTACATTTTTTTATATAATTTATCACTTGTATTTACCTACACTTTTGCAACACCCAACAAGGTTGTTTGCTACACACTGACGTATTCAATAAGCACCTTAAAATTGATATTAATCACGCGCCCGCAATTATACGGTCACACCTCGTAAAATTCCAATGACAACAAAAGGCTCGACCTTGCAGTGATTGTCATACCAAGTGAAAGTAAGTGCCATATGAAAAAAAAAGTGATATAACTACCTCTTCACTTTCCCACCAGGAAACAACAGCCCAGTTTCTCATCTCTGCGTGTGGGCTTATTCACATAAGACCTTCTTCCCCCCCCTTTTTTACATACTACCTCCAAGGTCAGGATGTTCCTTCAGAAACATTATTGATAGCAACAATCGGCAATATTATTTTGACCGACCTTGAACTTATTACAGGTGAAAGTTGATTCGTTGGATTTTGTGTGTGTTGGCAACAGGTCAGTTGGGGTCACATGTTGGCCAACTGACCACGAGTAAGATCAAATTAGCACAGCAAGAAGCGTGACGGGAGTATTCTCAACAATGAACCATTGTCAGAATTTTACGCCTGATTGTGACTTCGATTACTGATATGCAAACGAGCGCATTTCCTGTGTGCATGTGCAGTTGCAAAAAATATTTTTTTTTGTTAAAAAGTGGGTTAATAACGCCTTGGAAATGCAGCAACATCAGCATGCAATTGAAGCTACCGGTGGCAAATTAAGAGAAAATTGGTGGTATAGGAAGCAATACCGGTACCGGTATGGAACACGTTTTTTTGATGGAGCAGATCACTTTCTAGAACTATACCATCGTGAGCAAGACTTGAATGAACGGGGAAGCACGATCATGTTTGAGTCATATGTGTTAGGTTTAGGACATTAATTGACGAATTTATTAATAATTTAATTAGTTGTTTCCTTAACAGTCAGTATTGTACCTAAGATCATAAGGATACGAAAAGTGCATTATTCACATACTGTAATGACCAAAAAGATTCGGACGACTGCTTGTATGATATACGACCCGTCTTGTTAGCACAATTAACTTACAATTAAGGATGTCCATTTTTTGAAAATAAAAGCAGTGGACAAAACAATAGGACTATTGTTTTTAAAATATTAATTACCGCTGTGATACACTGACAAAATTTTTTTTCTCCAATAGAAATGTCGAACATCTTATCGCACCGCAAACACCGTGGTCTAGATACCCGACAAAGCACTTGAAGGACATGATCACACAATAGACATTGTCCACATGATACCTCTTCATCACAATCCGTGTAGGAATCCTAGAATAGAAAAGATCACGTCCATTTGTGGGCATCATCGCATCAAGACTACTTCTTGCATATAATAAAAGGTCCATGTGATTATCTCCTTATTCCCAATTATTATTCGGTAATAATATCAAGCGAAAGTGGTCACGATCCACATTCGTCGCCAATAATGGAAGGGCTTCCGCTTCGCTTTCTACACATATGCAAAAGACCCAAATATTTTGGCCATGGCTGAACGGAAGTGGGTCCTCTCCATGTAAAATAATAATTTAACAGCGTTGTGAAATTAAAGTCGTGACCTTTTTTTTTTAAAAAAAACGCAATTTAAGGATGACTCGAAGATTTATGTGCATGGTTTAAAAGCCAGCATTTACATTAATGGCCGTTTAAATAAATTATTACTGGTTACCTCAGCTATTAAAATTGGAGACCTTCTTGTCCTTATAGAGTTGTTAATTTTTTTTTGGCTTACCTATTTACATGTGACACTTGTCCCACACTTGCTTTACCACACTTATGACGACATGTTACCAACCCATACTTATCATTGTGACATTACACCTGATCCGGAACAAACATTACTCATCCAATATTTTGCAATGTAATACAAGTTTCCATACTCCAGCACAGTAGGCGGGAAAAAATAAAACCGTGCGCGGAATAATCCACTTTCACTCTAATTACATGCATGGAACCGGTTTTTGACATGTTTTGGGAGGGTTGGGGGATAGGGGGTGTAAGAAGTTTTGGGAGTGATTGTTGTTGTGGTAAGATGTGGGCTTAAAAAGTGTGTGTGTGTGTGATAGTGCGTGCGAAAAGGTTTCGTGGTGCCAGAGGTGCATGTCAAGTATGACCTTTTGACACCGGCACCTAGATTTGCCCATTCCCACCAAGTGCTACACGGCATTGCATTGATATGAGTACGGATATAGCACAATATTGTATGGCCAATTAGTAATCTCAGGATATTGCAACCTAGAAAATATTGTATGGAGTAATAAAGTATGTGCAATGTTTGTGAAATAATTTAATTTAAAATAGCTAATGAAGTTTGTAAACTTTCATCTCAGTACAAGTTAAGCAACATGCCACACTGATGTAAATAAGACAAAACAGGTTTTTATATGTATCGTACTGTAACACATGTCCACACCTGTGTTACCCTAACGTCACTTCACAAAAGTGACATAAGTGACCCCTTCTGAATTTTGGCCAATGAACTCTCTCGACACAGACCGAGACGGGAAGAAACGCATAATATTCTCCTCTCTCTTTCCATAAAACGTGATGGGAGCTTTTGCAGCATCCCCTTCTTCTCCTTCCCCCATCTCCCCCCCTCCATCTCCCAGACTCCCCCGCATTAGGCTGGAGGTCACATCTTTTGTGGCCACAGGTATAAAAAGGTGTCGAGGCATTTGGGGGGTATCAGTAGTTTAGCGATATTCGTCTGTAGTGCACAGTGAAATCGCCAGCTATGGCTAAGCTGGTAAGTAAGCAACTAGTTAGTGAACTCTATTTATAAAAAGTGGAATTAATTTTAGCAACAGGAATATCTTCAGAGTTGGTTGAAACATGTTCCGGAAGTGACTGGAGGAATCGTCACATTTCGCCCAAATTTCGTCCGAATTATCGCCCAAACACTTTGGATGAGTTGCATCCTCCTGAGACCCCTGGTACAGTATACTGTACGTTTGGTTTTTCCAGCACCTTCTGACTAACTCAAACGCGTTAAAAAACCAAAAACAAAGGTACAGTATACTGTACTCCGGGTCTCAGGAGGATATCTGATGGTAGACAATGGACTTATTCTTGCTTTTGTTGTTCATTGTTAATAACATTACTAGTCCATAGAGTAACTTATGGAACTGGAATTGTCTTTGGACAAAATTTTATTGGTCGGACGAAATGTCTTTGGGTGATAACTATTGATAATAAGAAATAACAAATTGATGCCAATAAGTCAATAACAACAATGCAGCATTTTGTAATAAAATTTGCAAATGAAGGGCAATCAGTAATTATCAATTAGTCTCCGAGTAACAACACACCTATTTTTAATTTACAACATCAAAATTTAACAAATCAACACAAATTTCCTGTAACATAAATAGCGAACAAGGTAGTCTGGGAGCAAACTTCAAAAGAAATACTTCACACCAGTGCATACCAACCATGCATGACGTACCAACAGCAGAGCTAATTTGAGCTGTCATATCATAAAAGAGCATGGCGTACTACCGGTCTCCAGTGAACATGCCGCTTTTGGCCTAGGTCGTCACAATGCAATGTAATAATAATTATAATTAACATCCGGAGTGACTGTACTTGTGATAACCTTGTTCTTGTTCCATTATCAGGCACTACTTGTCTGCCTAGCAGTGGTGGCCATCCACCTGACTGACGCTGGAGGAGGAGGAGGTAGATATGTCACAGTAGTTATGCAGTAGCTACTCACATGTCACATGTCACATGTCACATTATGTCAGTAAACAATTGATGTAAAGCCCCTTAGGAAAGTGTAGCAATTGAACTATACTTAGCAAGTATGTGCAGTGTGCCATCGTCGGACACTAGTGAAGAGTATTTGCATAGTTTTGTAGTGTAATGGTGGTAGTGCAGTAAAGTGATTATTCGCAGGTTACGGTGGCGGAGGAAGAGGAAGAGGTGGGGGCGGAGGAGGTAAGATGTGGTTTTGCGGCTTCCTTATTACCCGCTTGTAACCAATTGCAGCATTTCATACTGTATATAGCTGAACGTGTTGCAGTAGCTTAGTGGCCATTACAGGATACGGTGGAGGCGGCAGGGGTCACGGTGGCAGGGGAGGTCGTGGCGGAGGAGGACGCCGAGGTGGGTCATGTCACACGACCTGATATGGTCCATTGTAAATATCTAAACATGACCTTTGCAATAATTACATAAGGTGAAGTGGGGTAAGTGCATACACGGGGTAAGTGCATAAACGGGCCGCCATATTGGAATAAAAATGGCTGACGACACCAAAACGCGTCCGGGGATGTTATGTGCAGCTACACGAAGAGTGCCTGATGCGTTTTGGTGTCGTCAGCCATTTTCATTCCAATATGGCGGCCCGTTTATGCACTTACCCCACTTCACCTTACTTACATTAATACTGTATATAATATATACTAAAATACATAAACATTAATTTAATGGTAATATCAACAAACTAACTAATTTAGAGAAATCAGATCTAATCAATTTAACTACAATGTTTATATTTATTTAATTAACTTAATTTTATGTTTCAGGAGGCTACGGAGGTGGCGGTGGTGGCCATGGCGGAGGCGGCGGTTTTGGAGGTAGACAAATGATATAATGGAAACAAAATGGAAAATTTGGCCAACCTGGGTGGTGGTGTAGCTGTTTGAACCGGTATCCCCGTAGACATGGAACAGGTGGTAACACACCTGGTTGTTAAAAAATAGAACTTTTGTCGTCTGTTTTAGGAAGTCTAGCCAAGAGTTTTGGCGGCGGAGGATTCGGTGGGGGTGGGAAAGGAGGAGGAGGAGGCGGGGGG
>KZ538257.1:71678-90673 GCA_000934665.2 Catajapyx aquilonaris
GGCGGAAAGGGATTCGGAGGAGGCGGCAGTGGATACGGAGGAGGCGGCGGCGGTGGTGGTGGTCCATGGAAGGGGTCTGGAGGAGGCGGATTTGGAGGAGGCGGAAAGGGGGGAGGCGGATATGGAGGCAGCGGTGGTGGAGGCGGCCCATGGAAGGGATCTGGCGGAGGCGGATTCGGAGGAGGCGGAAAGGGCTTTGGAGGAGGAGGCGGCGGGTATGGGGGAGGCGGCGGAGGTGGTCCATGGAAGGGATCTGGAGGCGGTGGATTCGGCGGAGGCGGAAAGGGATTCGGAGGAGGCGGATATGGAGGCAGCGGCGGAGGCGGCGGTAAAGGTTTCGGAGGTAAAGTGCTCTTCACATAAGGTCTGGACAGAGGAGGTAACGTACCGTAAAAAATATGGAAACAACAATAGGTTACCTCATGGGTAAATTTTGAAAATGGGGCCTTTGTTGGATAATTTTTTCGGTTATTGGAAATTGTCAATACCCAATCAACATATACATCAAATGAAAGAGGAGCGCGAGTAGAATGCTCATATTGACTTTGTTTTTCTGAAAAATGCACTCAGAAAAACATGCTGGTCACATGCTCAGTAACATGTTCAAGTGTTTAGACCCCAAAATTTAGTGATGTATTTGCGTATGAGCAGCCATATTTGGTGACAGGAGTTGTGACCCATACAAGATTCAATATGTTCAGTTTCAATCCTGGGACATGCATGGCTCGCGAGAAAATAATAGATATGTTTGGTAGAATTACCATTAATTTTAATTTAGCGAAATTCTTGGACATGTAACTGATGAAATGCCACACATGTTTTTCTGAGTGCATTTTCTAGAAAAGAAAAAAAAAAAAATCTATAGGCGGATTCTACTCGCGTTTCTCTTTCATTTGATGTATATGTTGATTGGGTTTTGACCACTTCCAATAACCGCAAAAAATTATCCAAAAAGACCCAATTTTCAAAATTTCGCAGACTTGAGAATAAGGATTCATCAGCCAAATAGTACTCATATTTCTTATGTATCGTGCGAGTGCCACTACCTGACAAACATTTCTTCTCGTGGCAAGAGGTGAAGAGGGGGATGTGATGTAGGTAGTGGAACTAGCAGGATATACCATACGTAGAGAAAGAGGCAATTTGGTATATTTCATTCACTATTAAAGCAAAAGGAGGGAATTCATATACATATTTCGTTTAGTAAACATAACTACATTTTCAGGTGGAGGTGGTGGCCATGGCGGCGGTGGTTTTGGAGGAGGTAAATCTTTCTTATGTATCATCACCTACATTTTTTTACTCAAGGAGTTTTTGATCAGAAAAACATAAATCAAATTGCCTAAAACTGGCAGCAAAATTTGTAACTGCTTCAAGCATGATTACAAGCGTACATACCATGACCTAAAATTTAAATAATATCTTGGTTTTTTAGGTGGGTTTCAGAAAGGAGGTGGCGGTGGAGGTTATGGTGGCGGCGGATTTGGCGGAGGAGGCAAAGGTACATATTGCTCCTGATCAGCAGGCTAATTCAAACAACAAATACTTGTCAATAATATCTTACTGTTCCTACTATTATTTCAGGATTTGGAGGTGGTGGAAGTGGTTATGGCGGAGGCGGAGGCGGAAAAGGTAGGCTCACTCTCTAAGTAACTTGAAGATCAGTTTTCCGCATCATTACCACTGCATTGAAACATATTTGTTTCAGGATTTGGCGGAGGTGGTTTTGGTGGTGGCAAAGGTAGGTGAAGATCTACCTCTTGGCTACCAGCATTGGTGCATACAAATTAAAGATGTTTCCCTTTTAACAGGTGGAGGCGGATATGGCGGTGGAGGAAGCGGATATGGCGGAGGTGGAAAGGGAGGTGAGTGAAACACCAGTTACCTAAGAAATTTAATCTAAAAAATTACCAAAAAATCACTTTGCAATATGTTTGTATTATTTAATATCTAACTTGTCATTAACACATTCACTTTCTATCTTCAGGTTGGTAAAAGTCAGGAGCTCCCACGGCACCATTGTTCAAACAGCATTACAGAAGTAAAACCTGGGTTTACTTCAAGCAACTGTACATCGTGTATAAAAAATATTAAAGATATATTTTTATATCAAAACTCTGAACTGAATTTTCCCATATCCTGTAAATAAGGGTTCTCAACTCACCTAGATTCAAGGGGCACTAAGCCTGCCACAGACTAAGTAGGGGATGTATTTATGACACCTATTGATGTTTAGTCTGATATTTAATCAACATAAAACTGACTCAATTATGATTCAAGGCAGCCAGGCTTGTGATGCAACAATTTTTGTCAATGATGATAAATGGTAATCAGTTAATTTAGACCTGTTGTGATTGTTTACCTTTGTGATAGAAAGCAGCTCCTTACACAAGTATGGACTTTCAAACACAGAAAGATATCTGGCGGAAAATATATTTTGATATTAGTAAACTCGACTGCAAATACTCATAGAAATCTGGGATTGCAACCGGGTTGTATTTCTACTTTAAAGCCAAATCGCATTGCATTTCAATTAGTTCCATCAAAATAGTATCACACACCTTTCCTGCACTGTAAATGAATAATAAAGCAAACTTTTTTCACTAGAGTTACAGTCTTGAAATCTTGTCTCAAACTATGCAATTAAATGCCAAAGTTTGCCAAATAATTGCCACATTTTGTTTGAAGGATTTCTGTGCACGTAATTGCAAATATCCTGGTAGGCACGCTAATTTTCCATCAGTAGCTAGCTTTACATTTAACTGATTGAGGTGCATTGTGACATCAGAAAGCAATGCATGATCGCAAACCCACTGCTTGTTCATCAAGAAACTGGAATCTCATGCATTTATTTCTGAAAACAAATTGTGGATTATTTTTTTGGGAAAAAGTGACAAAACCTTATTCGTGACAGCCAACAGACGACAAATCTGGACAGTTATTTTTATTTTCAATATTTTAAGGCAACTTGCTGAAAATGCCAAACCTTTCCTTGAACTGATCAGGGCCCAAAAACGTGACATCTTCAATCCAAACAAGGATCCTTTCCTTCACTTTTTATCACTCCTATTACAGTAGCCTATAACTCTACCCAGCAGAAGAGAAGTAATGAAGTAATGTGTCACTTCTCAATGGGATAAACACATTTCAGCTTGATCATCTCAAGGCTACTAATTCACAAAGTAGCGTGATAGAAATTTGTATGCCCAAACTTAATATATTATGAGTACTGAAGCAGGTTGGTGGAGTGGATAAGGCGTCCGACTGCTAATCGAGAGGTCCTGGGTTCGAGTCCTGGGGCCGGTGATCCTGACTGTGGTTTTCTGTGGTTTCCCACGGTCCTCCCAGGAAAATTCTGGGGTCGCTGCTGTAAATAATAGGCCACAGCCTCCCCCTTCCTTATTCCTATCCTTGACCCATCCATGGGGAGGTGTGGTGTCAGTGGGGAGTTTCTGACCGGCACTTACCCCTAGGTGCAACACTGATCCCCTGGGGGACTGCACACGACCCCCAACATAAAAACAACACACTTGCACCAGTGTCCCCTCCTCACAAATCCCTATCCTGATCCCTGCACTAGAGAGAAAAATGCGAAAGAAAATTCGTAAGAAAAAATGGTGGTATTCCACCCCGCTAAGGGAGCCAAAAGGCTCCAGCATGGCAGCATGGGGTATCAAATAATATAATTTTAAAAAATGTACATTATGAGTTGCATTTATTATGACAAGGGACCACAATTCTGCTGCTCGGGCGCCACAAGCAATACGTTTCAGATCCCTGCTGTAAATTTTTATTATCGTTAGCATCATCATAATCATAACTCTTGTCTGACAGAACTTATTGCAAGTGATGTTCACAACTGCATAGTGATATACTTGGGTTTTTTTTCTCAACTTTAGATTAGTTCTTACCTACTTAAGTGTTTAATTACTATGGATAACTCCTAAGCAGCTAACAAATCTAAAGTAAATAAATGCTTCTTTGAAATGCATTACAATAATGTGACACATCAGCTAGCCTGGGAAACAGGCCCCTCGGAGACCACAGAAAACAACCTTGTGCATTGCATGGCATGTAAAGTAATGTAGCAATGTAATAAGAGCTACCTCAGAATTTATTATAACCACGAATAATTACACATTTTTAATGAAAATATACCTTGGACTAGGTTGGAAGATTTCTAATGACATGCATATTTATGTCCAACAGATGTTATTTCCCCGAGATGTAATCGGCACCATATTTGCAGAGTAACACTTAACACTGCTGGGAATTGATTATCACAGTCACAAAAAATGTATGGCACCACTTTCCATTCATAATATCTTTTTAATAGCACAACACTTCTAAACTGTCTGTCCATTGTAAATAACACTTCAATAATAACAATATTTACCCATAATATAATTGTGCAGCATTTAAAATATGGAACTGTCACAAAAACCTGAATAGTTTATGTCATGCACCTGGCAAGTGAGTATTATTGTTGCAATAGAAGCAAGGCTAAAACTACACTACAGTGACACTTTTCTTAGCAGAATCATTATGTTCTGCAAAAATGTTCCACATTGAACATGCTTCCATTACATAATCAACGGAAATGCCTCGAAAATGCTTCTCCAGAAGTAATCAAAAATTCTATAATGGACAAGTCTATCCTTGATTTGTCAGACCAGCTTCACTGTGTTACAAACTTATCCAGCTTTTTATTATTTAAAAATAGGTGATTTTCACAGCAGTGATAATAATCAATGCTGCACAATTAATCTCATGCCCCGATAGTAAAATATTAAAGGAATGTCCTATGTTGTCTCCTGAGTCACTCCCTGGCATCATTGACTCCAGCTGGAACTTGAACTTCCAGGCCCTCCATGTCTTTGCTGAGGCACACTTGGCAACCAAGACGCGATCTTTTGAAAACACCGAAGTCTGACCTGTTACATCCAAAATGTCACTGTGTAAATATTTATGAAAATTACTTACGTGTCAGAGAGCCCATAAGCTAAGTCCAACATATCTAACTCTTCATCTGTAGGCTTCTCAGGCAGTTTGTCATAATCCTCTCGCTTCAGCACCAAATGACACGTGGAACATGAGAGAGTACCTTCACACGCACCTGGAAACAAATAGTTCATTATAAAAATGAATATCATGAGAAGATTCTAAGCACTTTGAAACTGACACTGGCAAATCTAAGTGATGCAATATCCTAATCAAATATTACCATTTGACCCAAAAACAACACGTCTATATGTAAAGGGCTATCTCTTATTTGCTTCACTTTATCACCATATTATAGTAAGACGTGTGGACTTACTGTAGGACAGAGAAGGTTATAGTTCCCACATGAGCATTAAAAAACCTGCTAGTGCCTGGGTACAGTACGATACTTGTTGCAAAATTTTATTTCAGGCAACACTAATTATGCCATATTACAACTTACCATATCCATCCAGGTCCACATTATTGTTAACGACTACATCCAAAAGGTTATCTCCCACCTTGCCCTTGACGGTGATCCTCTCGCCATCACCTCTGACAAAGGTCACCGGCACCCTGCGTACAGAAGGACATTTAGAAAATCAAGCCACACGCCAACCAAAGTACATATGCACCCGTGTTTCTCAGGTACACAACGGACTTTGACCTCCGGAGTGCACTGATAACAGTCACACTCCAAACAGCTCTGATCTCAGCCATGTGTGTATATACACAAGGGCAGTGATTATACAACCCTTGCCTTTTGCCCTGTGCATGTCATTTCCTTCCCATTATTTTGAAGAGTGAAAAAAAAGCAGTGCCTTCGTCATAAATCAGCTGTACACTGTACTCACAAGCGGCTTACACTTCAACGAGTGCGTTGCATGCTACACATCAACTGATTGTCACTCAACAATTAGCCTACCATCGCGTATAAATTATCACATGGCTCATGAACACCCTGCGTAATCTCACATCTGCTTCTCCTTGGGCGCCGGAGTGGTGGTGAGCGTCCTTCTCCGAGTGGGTGCAGCCAGCACTGGGGCGACCACCCTGCCCCGGAGACAGACCAGGGGCCGAGAAGAGGAGGAAGCGCGGAGAAGGACACGCACCAAGGTGGCTGCCATCTTGGATTCGCGCGCTGGGGCAAGTGGAGCACCCTGGCGGCCTAATCGGAAACCACAACACAAGATTAGACAACTGGCGCTGACTAGCGGACAAAATTAGGACTCCGTGGTCTCAATATTAGAACGAATTAAAATATAAAAAATAAAATAAAAAATAAAACCGTAATCATAAAAATCACGACAATTGGCATGACTGTATAGTTCGTCAAGGTTGCGTCTATCATAAATGCAAATAAAAAAATTCTAACGTGTGTCTTATTAGTTCTCCACCATAGGGTGATGCGAAAGGTGTGCACTTTCCTTCTAATATCCTTCCAATGTTCCTGGAAGAAACAACTCCAATATTGTTATGGCTCTTTAGCTACTTATGAAGATAATTAGCCTACATTATAAATAGCTTCATCATACATGAGAATGATCATTGGTTAATAATGAGCAGTGCACACCATGCAGATTTTCTGCAACAAGCGTTTGCATAGCAATAATATATTTTAACCAGCACTTATGGAGAAGTGGGGAGTACGGAACATTAAAATAATGTGCAGTGAAATTGTGCAACCCAGGTTGTTTATCAACTTATACAACTTGGAGGGGAAAAAATTTAACAGTGCAAAAAACAAATAGTTCACATATCATGAAGTCATAGTGTCAGGTAATTATCATATAAAAAAGCCAATTAAGCTTAGTTTTTTCTGTATATTTAATACCTGTTCCCAGGTGGGACGTCTTGTTGGCCTTGATAAGGTTCAGGGATCCAGAGAACTTCTCGGTATAAGGCAGAACACATTAGGACAACCCAATCGCCAACACCGGATTATATTGCACTGTTATATTGCAGTGTGTTACAAGAGGACGGCAGTGCATATCAAAGGGTTGGAAGAATAATGGACTTGAAAATGCAAAATTCTTTTGCTGTAGTTGTTTGGAAGGCGTACAAGAAGTTTGGAAGGAAAAATAGGGATGATTACGTCCTGAAAGACTTCAACATGACTGTGGCGGCCGGAACAATGCAAGTACATAGATTGAATAGCATTTAATTAAGGTCGATGCTGAGAAAACTCAGTCTTGCATTCAACTTATTATTGTATTGAAGGAGTAGGTGTGGGTGACTTTAAATGACAAAAAAATGCAAATAAAAAGTAGCCCTAATGAATGGAAATATTTTAGTAAGTAAATCATATGATAAATCCTGGTGGCTGTTAAGCCATGTCCCATGTGTCTATATGAGGTCTGCTATAACTGAGGTCTATTACAGCCAAATACACAGGCCATATATGGAGGTACTGTATGGTGGGACCAGTTTTTCGAGTGTGAATCTGTTATATCCGAGGCTGCTCCTGTAGCTTATATACGGAGCCAACTGTATAATAACGCCAGGAAATTTACCACCACCACCACCACCACAATAATACTAATGCTAATGCTAATACTAATACTACTACTACTACTACTACTACTACTACTACTACTACTACTACTACTACTACTACTAATAATAATAATAATAATAATAATAATAATAATAATAATAATATGCTTTTTCTGATATTTATTAATAAGTTTAGGGCAGTAGGCCTATATATGACAACGCCCTTAATGGCTCATTGAGCTTCCTTTTTTCTCCCACTGATTCGGAGAAATAAGACCCGAAATGAACAAATCTAGTTCTTTCCGCTTCATACAGACCTAGCTGTAACAGATTATAACGGATTACTATTGCTGCAGCCAGCACCCTTTGTCCATCAAACTGTTGGTTTACATGCGGATGAGCATCATATTTATTTTTATTTATTTATACCACATTGGGAGAATCTGCGCTCCATTAGGGGGCTGGAGTACCACCATTGGATGGGGCCAAAGATAGGGAAGGAAGGAGGCGGCTGTGGCCTATTATACGGAAGCGATCCCGGAATTATCCTGGTGGGACCGTGGAAATAAACCACAGAAAACCACGGTCAGGGTTGCCGGCCCCGGGATTCGAACCCAGGACCTCCCGATTAGCAGTCGGTTTTTTCCATAAATAATTGACATATAAAAAAAAATTGAGTGATTTTCCACTCAATTTGAATGACGGCCAAAAAATGACACTCACTGACTGACTGATCATCAAAATTAAAGCGAACTTCCAGTGGTCCTGGGGTGCTGAAATTTGGTATGCTGGTAGAGCTTGTCAAACAAACATCCGAATAATCTGAAAACGGCACTTTTTTGAGTCTCAATAATGCTCAATTTTTTTTTAAAGTCTGCGGCTGGTTACCAGATGCGGCATTTTTACCACGGATTACTTTTTACTTTCAAATTCCCATAATAATACTATAATACAAATTTAATATATATTGTAATGTATTATAATAAATAAAATAAAATAAAAATAATAAATGATAATAATAAAATATATATTTTTTATTGTAATTATAATACTAAAGGCCATTTCACAAAAAAATGTCGCGCGGCAAACGGCGCGACTTGCGGCAAATTTTTATTTATATTTATTGTTGCCAATTGTTGGCAACAATAAATATAAATAAAAATTTGCCTCAAGTCGCGCCGTTTGCCGAGCGACATTTTTTTTTGTGAAATGGCCTTAATACAATTTACTTTTTTTTTTCCAAATACTTACAATGTTCACACACGAAAATGCTACAGACGGTGATCCCCGACAGTGCCTACCTCTGTAGATGTAATCTATTCCCCAACATTATTTTTGCCAACTGGTGTCACAAAGTGTTAATTTTGATCAACTGTTAACGAACGTTAAGCGTTAAAATTAAGCAATAATTATACATTATAACAGCTATATCAGTTATAAATATTAGGATTGGATTATTGTACCAGCTAATCGATTTTTTCATTACCATTGTCTTCCTCATTGCTGGTTTTGCCAAATTTTGGCTACGGGTGTGCTATAGTTTACCATGTTTTTTTCTTTTACAGTTACGCATTGCTAGGAGCCAGTGGATGCGGAAAAACCACGGCATTGACCTGCATATTGGGCCAACGCAAACTGAACAAGGGAGAGGTGCGGGTTTTCGGGTACAAGACAGGGTCCAAAGAATGTGGGGTTCCAGGGTACAGGGTGGGCTACATGCCTCAGAACATCTCGCTATATATGGAATTCACCATCGGTGAGATGCTGGGATACTTCGGCCGGATCTACGGGATGACCCAAGAAGAGGTGACAATAAGGGCAGGGTTTTTGACCAAACTACTTCAGCTTCCACCTGACAACAGCACGGTCCTAAGTCTAAGCGGGGGACAAAGAAGAAGAGTCTCATTGGCCGTGTCTCTTATCCACAAGCCTGAACTGCTTCTCTTAGACGAACCTACAGTTGGAGTGGACGCAATATTGAGACAGTCGTAAGTTTCATGTGTTTTGTAAACTTGCTGTCAAATAACATCCATTTTCAGAATTTGGACATATCTCCAAAAAATATGCTCGGAGGAAAACACCACGGTTATACTAACTACTCATTACATAGAAGAGGCTAAAAAGTCCCATGTGGTCGGTTTCATGAGGGATGGAACCATCCTTGTAGAAGACAGCCCTCAGAAGTTGATGGAAGAGCAATCCAGCACGAAGCTAGAGGACATCTTCATGGGTCTTCTCAAGGAGAATCAGCCAGAAGCAGCAACCACTGGTTAGAACACTACTGCACTGGTGTGGACACCTAAACGTGACTTAATTTTATGTTCTTGTTCAGACACAACGGCAACATGCAAAGTAACAAACATCGACCTAGTTCAGAAGCAACCTGGAGTACCGTCATGGACTCCAACCTTCTGGAAACGAGTTCGAGCACTTCTTCGGAAGAATGTTCTGCGCTACCGTCATAATTCAGGGTAACAAGTGGTGCTGCCTTTCTTACAACTGATTTGCTGAAATGTCTTCTTTGACAGGCTGCCACTGATTTTCACCGTGTCACCCACTCTCCTGATGCTTCTGTTCTGCCTAGTTCTGGGAGGAGACTCCAGGCACCTTCCTTTGGGTGTTGTCAACCATGAGTGGCCTGGTGATCCTATCTGTCAGCCTTATGATGAATGTCTTTTCCTCAACCTGAGCTGCAGGTTGTTGCAACAACTGGACAAAGACCTGGTTTATCTGGTAAGTTCAGGCTGGTATTGGATCAGCAGACACTCATAACGTTGTCTTCAGGTGCCATATGAAAATGAGAAGTTGGCTACACAAGCTGTAGAAGATGGATATATCTGGGGTTACCTGAACTTTCCTTCAAACTACTCTGACAGCCTGGTTGGACGAAGGTGGGATCCGATAAATTTGGACAAAGGCACGTTTTTGAACTCCATCGTGACTCTTAGAATGGACATGACAAGTAAGGTTAACAGTGGACTGTTACGTCGTTTTTCTAATATTGAAAAAATTACAGATCAGCACATCGGTATGGAAATCCAGCGAATGCTGGTGCACGGGTTTCGTGATTTTATTACCGACTTAGCCCAGGGTTGTACCTTCAGAGATGATGTTAGCAAATCGCTAATTGAGGTAAAAGTAGCTTGCATATAAAAAATGTATGAAAATTACGATTGCAATATTTCAGTTTGGGAAGCCTATCCTTGGTCCTGAAAACCCTCGATTTCAGCAATTTGTAGTGCCTGGAATGCTAACAAAGTAAGCGTTGTTCGTCCTCATCTTACAGCACGACCATTGTCCAAACATTTCTCTTACAGTGCATTCTTCGCGTTTCCTTACTCAATGGCGGTCTGTTACTTTGTTCTGGAGAGATCAGAAGGAATGATGGGACGAGCTGCTATTGCAGGTAGGCCTACACCACAAGCATTATCAACAGTATGAATCCAACATATATTTCTTCTTCAACAGGAGTGACAGCTGGAGAGTTCCTGTTCGCCCAGATGACCACACAGTTTCTGTACCTGATAGCCCAGGCGACCCCCATGATACCACTAATCTACTACTACCTAGAACTCCCAATGTTCGACAACTTCCCATGGGTCATAGCATTCACCTTCCTCTCTGGAATGAGTGGTGTGTCCATAGGCCTCTTCATGTCCTTCTTCCTGCCAACCCTTCAAGTGGCGGCCCTGGTCATGTTCTCCATATGCTATCCTTCATGGTTCATCAGTGGTTGTCTGTGGCCTCTAGAAGGGGTGTCCAACTACTACCTGAGACTGGGATGTTGGGCCAGTCACCTGACTTGGTCCACTGAGACAATCCGGAGCATGATGGTCAGAGGATGGGGCATCCAGCACTATGCTGTTTGGTCCGGGTTTGCGGTTGTGTCCTTCTGGGGTGTGCTGTCCTTTCTGGGCACCTGGGTCATGCTCCATGTCAATAAGAGCAAACTGATTTAGATTGTGTAGTAATTGTATTTTCAGGTCATCATGCAGTGCCTGGCTCTGATACCAATTAGCTTTGGCCAATAACATTTGCTATAAAGTCATATCAGGGGTGACCCAAATAGTGGAAAATTGCCCAATTTCCATGATTGTTCTCGACCATATTGTCTTAATCATTAACTTACTTTATATGCGCTTAATTATACTTAATAATTTGAAGAAAAAAAACCGCCAAGGTAAACGTTATGCACAATGTGTCGTACCAACGGGGAGTTTTTTTTTACTTTTATTTTATGGCATTTTATTACAGACGAGAGTCTGAACAGGATTGTCGTAATACGCCTATAGGCATGTTATTAAATAGTACACTGTTGCACGGCTAATAAATGCCTCTCATTGTGCAATCCGACTATACGCATGATCGCACAACAACCTAGTTATTCTGGTCACTGACTCTACCTCATGTTACCTGGTACTATAGCTGAAAAAGCTACCTTGAACAAGTATATTGTACGGTACAATGTACTTGTACTTGAACAAGTGTACTTGAACATGTACATTGTACAGTACAGTGCAAGTCACCTAGGCCTACGACAGATCTGTAATTAATATGCAGTTAATTATTTCCGTGTACCTGGCTCACAAACATGAACGGCTAACTTTTAGACATTACTGTAGCGAGTCATTAGAAGTAAAAAAAATGAGGCCTATTATTGCCAACCAATAGTAATGTACCAACACATCTACATGTCATAATTTTTACCAAGTACTGTACGTACAGTACGTCATTACACTATACAATTAGCGTCAGAAAATCCTATATCATGCTACAAGCTATTCTGAGATCGACACTAGGCGCTAACCTTCAGGTAAAACAATCAAAACAAAGGAGGTCATTTTTTTTTGCGGTCCATGAAGAAAGAGTACATGACGTCACGATCGCTGCTTGATACCCAGAGGAAGCAAGTCTTGGAGGTGAGAGTAAGAGTGTCCTTCAAGAGGTTAGTTTTCATCTGACAGCCCGAAAGGCCAGTGCGCAATGGATTCGTCTTGTGCGTCGCATACACGTGAGTTTTTCGGTGTGTGACAACAATGCCGGTGTGCACGTGGGTACGAAATGGATTCTATAGGTAGTTTTTGTAGGTGTTGTAATTTCTTAGCTGGAATTGTAACAACCTGCACTATAATGAAATACAATATTTTACAATATTCTGCTATAGGCAAATATTGTTGTGAGCATTTCAGTTAATAAATACAGTAGTTACGATTGACCTTGAAACAATTTGCCATAATCACCAGTATGTAAGTCTAGGCCTGTATATAATCACATAAAAATAACCTGATACATCGTTTAATAACAAGCAGCAATTGCGATAGGTATAATCAGATGAGATCATAACACATATCTTCACATATTAATTTTTGCTGCGTAATATTGGCATTGCATAACATGTATTAGAAATTTATTTGATTGTTTGCTGACCAGTTTGCCACCAGCATATCATTGCTGCGTATATTTTTTTAAAATAAAAAAAAACACATTACCATAATTTTATTATTGAAATAGGCACTATATTTAAACTCGAGGGGGAACCACCGTACCTGCGAAATGCGTGACCAGTAATCGCAGTTTTACGCCTATATTAATAACATGATGTACTGGTAAGATCCCTAGGCAATTTCCCCATGTTGCAACGTCCGTGATCGTGCAGCATCGTTGGGTTACACAGAACACGATGAGTTTGCAGCCCGGCTGTACCGAAGGTGAAAGTGTTGTGGACCCACATTTCTCAACACTTGCTGCTGTAGATTCCGCCTTGAGCAACCTTCTAGCTAATTAGATACCGGTGTGTTTGAAGTGCTCCAGGCAACAAAGGTATTAGTTCCTAGATTGATGATTGTATTGTGACACTTGACCCCATCACATTAATCATGGACACATACTTGTTACAGTAGTTATTTTTAATTCTATAGACAGTATAGAGGATACTGGCGAGTCAGAGACATCTTGTTAATTTTAATAGCAGTTGCGTATGTTTTGACAAAAAGGATTGGAAGTACATATGTTGCATGTTAGTAGTTTACTTCAAGGCGGATGACATGCACGTGTGGGCAGGTACTGTAAATAGGGGAAAAATGATAGCAATTAAATGCTTCAGTGTATATTTTATTAATAGCTATTCATTATAAATTATGCTATATCTGGTGCACTGTATGTCCTTCACGACTAAACGTTTTTAGATCAAGGTCGTTTTTGTCTGTTAAGGCGAAAAGGTACTGATTGTATTGAAATCTCATTATCATTAATATCACAGTTTTGTGATTAGTTCAAATTTGTGTATTTTTGATCATGTAATTAACACTTAATGACCCAACAATGTTGAATATTGTACCATTGATAAATGTCATACTTGAGCAACCAGGAAGGCCTGTCATTTGAAAAAAAAACGAAACAAAGAACTACCTCGTGGCTTTAAATTACAGAAAGGAAATGAAGGCTAAAATTGGCAACTCTTTCTTGCAATGAAGAATGAATCAGAGTCAGGTGAACTTGAGGTTGCTGACTCGTGTCTTCCAAGGACAACACCTAAGATGCTACCTCTCAACTATGCAAATGCTATAGCTTCAATCTATACAGTAAATGTATTCTTGAGATAAATCGTATAGCCGTAAATGGCTATAAAATGTTTACAGCTCTATTGCAACACGGTAATGCACCTCCTATTACGTAACTTCTGTACAAGCTCACCTCAAGGTTGTCTTCTTACATACTATAGAAGCTAGGCTAAACTGTCCTGTATCTTCAAAGATGAATTCAAGTGTTAGGAAGACCTTTACTTTGAATAGATTTGAGGATAAACTACTGTTAGTAATGAAGGTTAAACCGCATAAAGATGGCCCTTGAGAGGACATTTTACATGCCTGGATGCGTGACCTCTAAGGCTAATTTGTATGGAGGAAATTAACGTCACAGATATCATTACAAGAAAGCATCACTACACGCAATTGACTGTCGAACTATGTACTATGGGCGCCAAAAGAATTGACCGGAGTTGATGGGTATATAGCGCGGTCAATTCTTTTGGCGCTCATAGTACACAAAGTTTTGAAATAACTTTTGCGACTAAATAAGCTGCTATATTCCAGTAACGGAGCCCAAGATGACAAACGGAGTGTTGAAGGTTCCTGAGGAATTGTCCGGATTTCCAGATGCAATCACAGTCCGGAATGCCTTCAAATCATATGGAAGCGGGAAGAAAACATGTCCTGTACTTCACAATTATGAAATGACAGTCAAGCAAGGATCTCTGTAAGTCTTGCTGGTTCAATTACTTTTAATAACTAAGAAATGACTTTTGTTACCCATCCATTTCAGATATGCCTTATTGGGCGCCAGTGGTTGTGGAAAAACCACGTTACTCTCTTGCGTTGTAGGAAGACATCATCTTGACTCTGGAGATATCCGGATATTCGGTCATGCACCTGGAACCAAAGAGGCTGGAGTACCCGGATCCAGAATAGGATACATGCCTCAGGAAATAGCACTTTACTTGGACACTTCCATTGAGGAGATGTTGCAATATTTCGGACTCATTCATCATATGTCAAAACATGATAGGTCTATGCAGATTGCGTTCTTACTCAAGTTCCTACAGCTACCTCACAAAAGTCGACTTATCCACACATTAAGGTATGGCTAATGACGTTATTTTTTTATTTAAAAAAATAATTTACCACCATTATTTACGCAGTGGTGGCCAGCAGAGACGGGTGTCATTTGCCATTGCATTGTTGCACCAACCAGATTTGCTCATTTTGGATGAACCTACTGTTGGAGTAGATCCTCTATTGCGCCAAACGTGAGTATACAATACTTTTTATGCGTTTACTCAAAAAGTATGTCACAGTAAAATATTTATTTCGACATTTCATTAATATAAAATTTTCTGTCAGTAAGCCTTTCATGGCGTAATTAATTTATGTGAGTTCTGCTTTTTTAAAATAAAAAAAATTCAAATAGCATGTGGTTCTCGCGAACATTTTGGCACGCCATTCTTACGTAAAGTGACATGAACCTTAACTTGTTAGAATTTTTATACGCGAGCCATGATTACCTGATATTTTTTAAAATACAGAATCCTTTGTTATATGAGAATTGCAAACTAGAAGGGTGAGAAAAACGAATGAAATTATTTCGCAATTAAACACGAAATTCTGTTTTATTCTTAGGCTTATTATACGTTCCTAACAAATTATAGGCTCGTGTTTTGACGTACTTTACAGCCTTGCCGTGTTTCTTATCCGGGATTGATCTATACTAATAGACTATGCCAGGTTCTCATGAGGGGTCGAACATTCCGATAGAAGCCTATACGGTCATTGTTTGATCCTTCGGTTTTACAAGAATATTGTGTTCATTAGCACAGCTTCTGTGCATCTCTGCAGTTAAGGAAATGTTTAATTACTGTACTCGGGAAGGTCAGTGTTAAATTTCTCAAATCTAATGATTATTGCATGTTACCATGAAAATTATAAGTTTATTGGCATGCAAAAGGGACGGTTTGGAAGCATATACATACTTTGTTAGGTATTTCCTTACTCGCATCATTATCAAAGTTATGAAGACAGATCGACAAATAGGTCGTCATGTACGGTCGCATGTACGGTCGCATGAAGTAGTCGTCATGAACGGAGCAGCTTTGTCATATGCAATCTACCATTGCACAACTTCATTACCATTATTGCTCGTTGTTAATACTTTCACCTTCCCAATTCCAGAATCTGGTCCCACCTGCGTCTCCTTGCTCAAGAGCGTCAAATGACCGTGTTGCTGACCACCCATTACATCGAGGAGGCCCGTCAGGCTCAGATGACTGGCATGATGCGAAGTGGTCACCTTCTGGCTCAGGACTCTCCAGAGGCCCTCCTGACCCAATACCAGTTCAGGAATCTGGAGGACGTCTTCCTCACCCTTTGTCTCCACGACGACAGGAAGGATGTCGCTAATGATGGCGCCTCAGAAGTGGCAGTGACGCCCATGCAACATAATAGGAGTGTCAGCAACAGGGCTCAGATGCATAGTAATAATAACAATGTGCCAAAGCCACAGTTTCTCAGCTCATCATTAGCCAAATCGAATCCTTCTGTGTTGGCCCACGCACGTGCTGTTTTCTATAAGAACTGGAAGCGCCTTCTAAGAAAGAAAGAGTAAGTGTTTCATATGTGCTCTTTTAAACTCTATTGCAGTGATTACTTGTTTTCAGAACGACAGTTATGTTCACATTGCTGCCTCCAGCCCTGATGCTTCTCTTCTGCATGTTCCTGGGAGGAGATCCAAAGGCACTGAAGCTGGCTGTGGTCAACAATGAGTGGCCATCTGATCCAATCTGCCAGCCATACGACGACTGCCTTTTTGTCAACCTCAGCTGCAGGTATCTCCACACCATTGACCAAGATATGGTCCAACTGGTTAGTTCATTTTGGCTGGGTTCACATGGGAGTCGTTAAGTCATTTTGGTCGTTGCGGTTGAGATCCAAAGCCTTGCTGCACCTTCTTTTAGATACCGTACAAGAACGAGGACTCGGCAGTCGAAGCAGTGAGTAGAGGTGATGTGTGGGGGGTCATCTCTTTTCCTGAGGACTACTCGGACAGCTTGAGCAACAGATTCATCGAAGGCGACAGAGCGGACAACCACACATTGATGAATTCCAAGTCCATACTTAGGATGGATATGACAAGTAAGTCTTGGGAGACAAAATGAGCTCATTTATTACCGTTTTAAAATGCACAATCTCCTTTTCAGATCAGCAAATAGGTTTCATATTGCAGCGAATGTTGGTGTTCCGATTCGGGCAACTTATAAATGACTTGGTGACCTTATGCGATATTCCCAAAGAGCTGGCAGAACCGCCACTCAATTTTGGAGACCCCATATTTGGAACCAACAAGCCACTATTTCAGGAATTCATGGCTCCTGGTATGCTCTTATGGTGAGTATATAACACGTACAATGTGGAACCATTATTATTATGATTATTATTTCAGCATAACGTTTGGGCTGTCACTGGCTATGTGTTCCGGAATGTTAGTGGCGGAGAGACAAGAAGGCGTGGTGCAAAGAGCCCTAGCTTCAGGTATAACATTAGAGACCCATATCTTCCCCAAATTACCTTACTAAAATGATGATGGTTCATTCTGCAACCATAAACCAGACTAACAACAATTTCTCTACAGGTGTGAGCTCGAGCCAGATTCTGTTTGGGCAGATGGTGGTCCAGCTATTCTTCTTCATCATCCAACTGATCGGCATGTACGTGGTCATATACTTCTACGTGGGTTTGCCCTTAAATGCCTCCATAGTGTGGAACTTGCTGCTGGCCATGATGCAGTGTGGGTGCGGGATCAGCTGCGGGTTCCTCCTGGCCATCTTCGCTTCCAATATGACCTTTCTGGTGGTGCTCATCTTCTCGTGGTTCTTCCCAGCATTCATTATGAGCAGCACCCTTTGGCCTCTGGAGGGAATACACCACAACTGGCTCAGGATTGTCTGTCTGGGATTTCCGACTACATGGGCCACTGAGGCGGCCAGAAGCATGGCCATGAGAGGCTGGGGGCTCTTTCACCATGGGGTCTGGCCAGGGTTTGTCTCAACAGTGGTCTGGACTGCGTTCTTCACGATGGTTACACTCCTTTGTATAAGGCTATTCAAGAGGAATCCTCTGGTGCAGTAGTCACTGCCGGATGAGCAGACCAGAGCAGGTGTCGCACCGGACAAACTTGAAGCTCATATCAAGAACAAACCATTGTTGCACTCTGAAATTGGCTCCTTATTAATTGCTGGTTAATTATTTCCAACAATTAATAAGAGGGTAGGCTTCAGTCCGATCTAGTTCTTCATATTTGTTGTATTATTTCAAACTATTTTATAGCATGCAAAATACGAAATGTGGCCTGTTGACAACGTGTGAGATTACCGGGCAGGTAAATTTCAATTAAACTCACTGATTTTACATCGATGTTCACTGTTGCTTTTCACATGACAGAGTGTATTTCAGCAGCTGGCGTTTTACAGGGGACATGGCATATTATCGATATCACCAGTGCATTATTTATAGTTCTACCTGAATGCAGATTTGTGGAACATTTCATTCCCGATCATTTGATATGCATCAGAACACCACTTGAAATAAATTGTCCGTCCTGTTCAATTTATTGTTGCCGACAGATGTTGCAATAATATCTCCGTGGGAGATTATTTTGACATTCTTCTGTGTGCGCATGTTTTTAATATTTGAATAAACTCACAATCTGAATCTGAGGGGTATAAACCGAAAAGGGCGGGGAGGAGGCCCACCGCAGGCGAAAATTTTTGGGGTTCAAGGTCACACGAGCTCAGGTGAAAGTGGGAGATTTGATGAAATTGCTGGTAGCACTTTTTTCAAAAAAATGAATTAGTAATTTGAAAACATGATTTTTTAAAAACATTTCCCTATGGAAGCATTGGAAAGTTAAAATACTCATTTTATCTAGTGTAAGTCGAAAAATTTCGGGGGGCTCGAGCACCCTGCCCCCCC
>JYFJ02001113.1:0-91162 GCA_000934665.2 Catajapyx aquilonaris
CATAATTGATCTGAATTCGGCGCCAAACTGGGCCAAGTGCATCCATTTTGATGCTGGATGGGGCCATCCAGCATCAAAATGGATGCACTTGGCCCAGTTTGGCGCCGAATTCAGATCAATTATGATTCGGGGCGTGGGTGGTGTTTGAGGGGCCACAACTTTTGGTATTCATCTTAACCCTCGGGGGGCGCTGGAGGGAAAATTATTTGCCAAAGTGTAACTTAATAATAGAAATATGCATCTAACTGCAATAAAAAAAATGTGGGTGGAAAGGTTAGGTTCCAAAGTTGCGTCATGTTTAGGTCTTGGTTTTGCTCTTATCATCATTTGACCCAGTGTAGTTCATATACGAGGTGAGCAGTTCAAAGGTGATCGTCCGGAGTAACGAGATATGCATTTCTGAATTTGCATAAATAATATTGCATTTTTATGAGCGGATCATTTTTAGAGCCGTGAATGACATGTTCTTTTTTTTCCATGACAGAGATTTGTTTACGGAGTTGTGTACGCAGTTCTTATCGTGTTGTAGTGTCTTTAATGACCCGGGAGAGATCTGTTGTGCTGCATTTTAAAATATCATGCACTTAATATCATAGGGTAGGAGCGTGCAAGGAACATCTGCGATAGTGTGGGCTGAAATAGGCTGTGTTTGCGCACCACTTCACTGTTCTTGATGTTTCTCGCAGGCATGTGCAGTATGACTGTATGGGGGTTATATGTTGGGGATATGCATAAGTATGTGTACGCACTTATTGCTGGCTGATTGTGAGATAAGGAACTACTTCAAGTTAGCGATAGTGTAGCTTCATTTTCTGGTGGTGTAACAGGAAAAAATGGCGTGAGCTACGTGGTCAACGGTTATTAGCGTGCCCTAGGTCTGGGTAGCTGTGATAAGAGAGTCATTGGCATATTTCTGAGGCGGATAAGCCTATTGTCTTACTGCAGTTACACGCGTAGGATTTCTACGACAGGAAATTTCAAGATTTTGCTACAATATTGTGGTATTCCGTATTCGCAAATATGAAGGAATGGCACAGCCCAGTGACTAGATATATACTGTAGAACGTCATCACTCTATCTCTCAAGGTAGTTCCGCCAAACATAGTAATATTTAATAAGTTTGATGGGAGCTCGTACAGTAGAATAGTGGGTCTAGAGCAAGGGCGCACATTACACAGAAGGCGATATAAGCACGAAACTTTCAGCGACAGTCGATTAGCCGGACCTTGTAAAGGACGGGTATACAGGTAACATGTGCAATGTATTACTATTATTGTGCTCTAGACCTATGTGCTATATGGGCCTTCGCAACTTTGTGTACTGTGCTGCACGGCTGAGCAGGTGTCGAATCAATATTCATGCATGCACCTTCAGGGTGGTGTGCAGCTTGAGTGCAAGGAGTGCTTTAAGTCCACTACTACATCGTAGAACAGCGTGTGTACATTTATGTAGGGAAGTGTTTACACATAATAAAAATAAAAATAATTATGATAGCAGCCGCATGGGTATATGTCAGACTGAGAAGAGCCTACAAAAATAAGTAATCATATGAATTCAGAGGAAGTTCAGAAATATACGCGAACAATAAAAAGTCATTCCCAAATATTTACGCTAAGTGTTAATGAACCTCGTGTCGTGGTAAACAGCATTAAAAAGTGAGGCTCACAATAACTACGGGACACCACACGACACCACATTTATTTTGAACCATGTCTCTGACGTTTGCAAGCGTTGCGGTGCTATAAAATCGGCGAAGGAATGTATACGTGGAATATGTGAGGAGATAATTTTTGTACGATTAAAAAAAAAAAGCTGACATTTGTTTGGTCGACCCGTTGAACTCTCGGTGTCTATAATGGTCACCATAAATCACTTTAGCGAGTTGATAGACTCTGCGAAAAAGAAAATGAAAGTACACCGTTCGGCAAGCGACTTGTTTGAGGCCTACACACGATACACGCTATAAAGGTCAATTCTGGTTTAATGACTGTCGTAAAGTTAGGTAGGATACACTAATCATGCGACTTGTAAGCGCGCCGTGTATCGCCTCAATTTTTCCCACGCCTTTTATCTGGTTCCTGCACATTCAAAAAATATATATGCCTATACAGCACTTTACAGGAAGAAGACAGGTTTTCCATATCATAAACCATTGGGCAAGGCAGGAAGTGTGTTCATGAATATATCCCCCTCCCAGAAGCCCCCGACATGAACATTGCACACGATTAACCCCCTCCTCTTGTTTTTGTAATAGCGACCAGATATATTCTGCGCAACACGATATGTGTCAATAAACATTGTAGTTGCTTACGCACATTGCATTGATTACAAAAAAGGGGGGTCTCTCCAATGTTTTTTCAACCAGTTCATGGGGAGGTCTCAAATTAGCGTTATGATAGCACCAGAGAGTGCGAAATGTAAATCTGGCTCTGTTGTGATCATTGCGCCCGGGCCGTGCAGTTGAGCGCACCGCAGGTGAGCATTACCAATCCTAATCACACCGGGCAACCAGGGTTAGGCGTGTCGCACTGCATCACCAAAATTGTTTTCCTTTCGATGGGAGGACTGGGTGAATGGGGACAGCCTGCCGATCGGCTCAAAAGATGGCGCTGCATGCGAGAGAGTGTACAGGGGGATACCAAAAAAAAAAAACTGAAAGTACAGAGGGCATCAAAAAGATGGGGAGTGAGTTGTTGGTTCTTCCCTCCTTCCACCTCTTTTTGCACGCACGAGGACTTCCGTCTCCAGTCCCCCAGCAGCTAGCTCAAGCCAAGGCCGTCCTCTCTGGTTGTGTGACCTTCGTATAGGGGGAGGGGAAGAGAGAGTAAAATGGGGTGTGTGTGCTCAGGTGGGGTCAGGGGGCAGGTAAAAGGAAAAAAAGGGGGGGGGGGGATGGGGCACTTTCCGCTCACCTGCGCTTCTGTGGCGCCAAATAGGAGCATTGGAGGTGGGATCGCGTCATTTTATGGTGACAGGGTGCTTTTAAGGGTATTTGCAAGTATGTGAGATGGCGCCAATTGTACTTAGGTTATGGGTAATTATTAACGCAAAAGTGCCTGAACTATTTTTTGTGAAAATTTAAAAAATATATATTTTAATGAGCAAATGAATAATGACTAAAAATCTAACTGCACAAGGACGCTAGACATATC
Organism: Catajapyx aquilonaris; assembly: GCA_000934665.2. Taxonomy (NCBI): domain Eukaryota; kingdom Metazoa; phylum Arthropoda; class Diplura; order Dicellurata; family Japygidae; genus Catajapyx; species Catajapyx aquilonaris. Next base: position 3,153 of record JYFJ02001113.1, read on the forward strand.
TGCATGGGTGGGAATGTGCAATTTTAGCAGAATTTAAACAAAATTAAGGCCAGGCAGCATTTTACCTGTTTTGAATGGCTCTTGTTAGGACACCCGGTAACGGTTTCACGTTTTGAAGTGTTCAAGTGCATGCGTCGGGTAACCGCACTGTACATGCTATAAGTTCTGGTCCTATTTTGTGCCTGTTCTGATTTAGTGCCTGCGGAGTCGGGCGCCAAAAGAGATTCCATTGTTTTTTTGTGTGTGCTGTTGATTTGAAAGAGTCAATTATCATCATGGCATAGTCGAGCCAAACTAATTGAGACAACCTAATTCGGACATGATTTTTNTAAAATTTAAAAAATATATATTTTAATTAGCAAATGAATAATGACTAAAAATCTAACTGCACAAGGACGCTAGACATATCTGCATGGGTGGGAATGTGCAATTTTAGCAGAATTTAAACAAAATTAAGGCCAGGCAGCATTTTACCTGTTTTGAATGGCTCTTGTTAGGACACCCGGTAACGGTTTCACGTTTTGAAGTGTTCAAGTGCATGCGTCGGGTAACCGCACTGTACATGCTATAAGTTCTGGTCCTATTTTGTGCCTGTTCTGATTTAGTGCCTGCGGAGTCGGGCGCCAAAAGAGATTCCATTGTTTTTTTGTGTGTGCTGTTGATTTGAAAGAGTCAATTATCATCATGGCATAGTCGAGCCAAACTAATTGAGACAACCTAATTCGGACATGATTTTTAGGATTATAGGATTAATATAATGACAAGAGAGAAATTAGCCTGACAAACCCCGTCGCTTTCAGAGCTCAGTACACGTGATTCCGTTTTTATTGAAACTATCTATTGACTTGCACCATGTAACGTTTCATTTGCAAATAGAAGCAGAATTTTTGACATTAATTTTTGCCATATCACTGATTTGCACGGCTAATTAATGCGTATGGCAGCTGTAATTTTACTATAGTAGTATAAAAAATTCCATGCACTAATTGCGGATGCTGTGTTCGTGTAAAAAGTGGATATACCATCGACTTACGTTACAACCACGCTTCCAACATCATCCGGAATTAATTCGTCAATACGATATATGCAATCTGGGTTAGGTGTTAAGCAAGCTAATAAATTGCGTCCGAGCAGCCGAACCGCCAAATTACGCCTATCAGGCACCTTGATGCGCCCACTGCCTCACCCATGCATTCCACAGAAATGTAATAATTTGCAGCGTCGTATTACGCTCGGCGGAGTATAAAGGAGCGGACGAATTGGGGCTGAAACGCTGTGGAAGAAGAAGAAGTGTTGGCAGAAGTGCAGGTTCGGAAGAGTTATCCCAAAAAAGGGTTTGTGGAGACGCGGGGTCCGCCCATCACTTTGTATGCCCCTCACGTCTTTCCTTTGCCGCCGCTTTTCCCTCCGCCGCAAGACCGCCTTTTCTCCTTTCCCGCCATCCGCAATTTTTCCGAGACCCTCCTATAAGATGAAGAAGTTTTTTAAAAAAAAGGCGGACCAAGAATTACGCCCATGGAGTTCAATTAATTTGCTGTCGGAAAAAGCACGATCGTCGTTCGATGTGACTTTGCTAAAAACACATGTGGGAAGAAGGGGGTGGTAATTACACTTATATAACCAGGTTGCGCATCCATCATGCGTGTTTTCGCTGAATCCTGGGAAGTTGGCAAAGGTCAAGGATGGCCAAGGTAGCCGAGGACTGTAATGAATTGTGGCGCTGAGGGCAGGAACATGAATATATTTTTTTAAGGAGCTAGGAATTAATAGTGGGGGAGAGAGAGAGAGATAAGAGCGTGTCGGTGGAATAAGGTTAGCATGCGTAAGGAGAAAGAATTGAAAGTGTAGACACGATGAGCAAGGCGATAAAGCCAGGTTGGTGTTATCTGATGCTGCATGCTAGAGGCGGAAATGTGCGAGTCCAGTCGCCAACTCAAGATGTTTCCCAAAGTTGGGAAATGGTCTTGGAAAATGGGACTAGCACCAAGGATGAACGGGCCTTGCCGTGTACAATAGAAAGACTATTCTAGCTCGCTGCGAATTTGTTGTGTGATAAGTGGAACCCAGACCTCAAAAGTGAAAAAAAATACAATGCAATTATTCAAAGTAGGTGAACCCAATATGTGGGAGCCGTGACAGATTCGGCAGCTTTATGCAGATGGGTGTTATATATAAGTAACCCTACTAAAATGTTCAAACCCCATGACATGGTGAAATGCCAGAATAGAAGAGTAAGTAAAATGTTAATTCTAGGTGGAATTTCAGGTAGTGGGCCTCAATCGAGTTTGAAGGCTGGGTAGAATGAGTGGTCAAGGATGAATGTACCGTAAGTTGCAAAAAGTATTTACAGAAGGAAAACAACAGCGTAATGTCCCGTGACAACCCGTGAAATTCCGCCCTTTCCAGATATTTTTCCCAGATTCCAGATCCAGATCTCACGATGCCCAGGAACTCTGTTGGTATGAATCATTACTAATCACCCTGTACATATCAATGATCTAATGTTTCATACGTACTTGAACTTGAACTGGTAACGTGGACACTGGACCACTCCTTAAGTATTTTCAAGTGCTCATTTTAATAATTTCAAAAACAACTGTGTCAGTTTCTGTTGGGAAGTAAACCTGATCTACCAATAGCAGTATGAATTTGCTGATTCACCCTGTGCCTCCGGTTACATCCACCCAAATGCCTCTTGTCTGCCGGCCGTGGTCAGATAGCATTCGAGCCTCAACTTTTGCCCGACTTCTCCCTATTGATGCGACAAGTGAGTAGCTAAAAATGCAGAATAATTTCAGCGGAAACTGCCGGATAACCAGTGTTTATGCGATTTATGCAACCGCCATAGTAGCGTGTGCAAGGGGTCTTGCCCGCATGCAAAATTGTTTAATGCCATAACATGCATGTTATTTTGAGAACCGTCGGTCAGCCAGGAGGTTCGAATGACGCAATTTTTTTAAATGGTCAGCCCTAGCGGTCAGTGTCCATTGATATGTTCTCAGGAGTCTTGGCGCCAGGTGAGAAAGATTGACCTTGCAGAAATGAGGGTCTCTTTCATTTTCTCTCGAAAAAGGACGGGCTCCCTGAGAAACCCGCAGCAGCACCTTGGGTAGCATGAGCAGCTCTGGTTTATTACGCATTATTATGAACATGTGCACGGAAAGATGTAATCAAGCAAACTTGAAGCACCGAAGGGGAAGGGAGGCGACTAATGAAGACTTTGCCTGCAACCGTGAACGCGAACAGGGAGCAATTTCTGGCCCAAAAACTGAAGAAAAAGATTGTTGCCCTCGTTTTTTTTTTTGTTTGTAAAAAAATATATATATAAAGTAGCCGCCAAAAAATTTGGGGTGGTGTTTGGCTGCAAAAAGCGGGTACGAATCGGGGTATTAAATGGGCAAGTTTTCCTGCCTGGTCTCCTTTAAAAGCTGAAAAGCAAACCACTTTGTGATGAGGGAGAGAGAAAAGAGGGGAGGTTGGGGAGAGGAGGAGGAGTGAAGACTCTACCACCTGTTGCTCTGCTGCCTCACTTCATTTGCATACTTTATTGATTCTCAGCTCCGAATGGTATGACTTAATCATTTGACGTAACTTTGGGCCGCTTGGGGACTCTGCCATGTGACAACAATCGATCTGATGTGGCGGCGTCTTTTGAACCTAGGATCGGAATTCGGCGGCATATCGGACCCAACTGGACAGTATTGAGCATTGTTTAGAGGCGTGTGTGTGAATTTTTGTGACACCCGTTTGACGGAGGCGGTGCGGTGTCGGTGATGGGCGGTAGGCACGTGAAGGCCACGGTGGCACATTGCTGCAAGAAATTACGTATGACTGGCTGATTTGATCAGTCGTCACGTGCCGTTTGACGGTGTTGCTCATTAATGATGAACAGGCATGTTAATACCGGACCTAGTGCACTTGGCGGCAATATTGACTTATCAAAGAGCTTGACAGTGTCAGGGGCGCCCCAGGGCGACTCGAGTTTGTGACAAAAATCTGTCAGCGTCGTCTCGCAGAATTTTTTGTGCGCGTTCCGTAACTCTTTGAGGGAGTTGAACGTGTGGAGAACGCAATGTTTTCTGGACCTTTGTTGACAGTTTGGGGTCCGACCGATCGATGACGTGGCGGCGCCGTAAAGGCTGGTCTGGTTGCAGCTATGATGCCTATGTATGCTATTGGCTCCGGATCCTCAAGGGCACCTATGACCCCCCTGCTCTGTCCAATACCTGGGTCACTCGTGTAGCTCCTACCTAAATGCAAGGATCGATCTGACATAGGCCCATTTTAGTCATGCTGTCTTGCACGTGTGACCGGCAACCTGCTTTCACTTGCATAATAGCAACCTTGAGATATTGAGCCTACAGGCACTCCATGTCCCGGAAGAAAATAGGTCTTTATCGGACTTTTGCATTAATTAGTGTGCGGGGAAATAATTGCGAGGAAAATCCTGCAGTGAGTGGAATGAACATTGGCCAAACCCCAACCTTTCTCCCCCACCTTTGAAATGCCCCGCCACATTATTTTCATAGAAAATAAATGCACGGTCCAGTTCACATTTGTCTACTTTTTTCGCTGCATAAATTATGGAGATGAGTGGGGTGGGGGGACTTTTGGGAGGGTGTGTGTGTAGGGGGGAAAAGGCTTGGTATTGATGAGTACCGGAGGTACTGAGGAAGAATCCCGTTTTTTTGAATTTGTCGGCTGCGGGGGATAAATTTTGTATCGTGACCCTGTGGCAAGGTTTCCCATGTTGGTGCGGGTGCATCGATTTTCATTTGTCGGCTATAAGGAATAAATGCGGTTGGACGAAGCCGGCGGGGTTTGGGTAGAAATATCGTGACATTAGGGAAAAGCAAGGCGGGCCAGGTAGATTGACACGGGCAGTGATGCCGAGAGTACAGGCATTACTGGCAATCAAGGCATGATGTTGACAGTTGGTGTAGTGCTAACTGTTGAGAAATTGCCTGCAATGGTTTCAAAAACAGCTTTCAAAATATGCATCAGATGCTGATATTACTGATGTGCGGAATGCATTTTTCACTATATTTATTGGGGGAGGCTTGTTGCCTGTAATGCAAGCAAGCATCGTTTGCTGCAGTTAATATCTGCATCTACCTGCAGTTATTTTTCCAGCCGGGTAGTCATCTAGGTAGTCATCGTATATGCCTTAAATTGAAAACATTCAGGTAACTTGGCAAACATTTTTGAGTAACCGTGCAGCGGAAGATAAATTTAACCTGTAGCGCATACATTTATACAGATTAAGTGCGCTTCGAAAATGTGTACATAGCAATACACGGGACCAGGCCAACCGTATGTGTAATATTGCTGATGTGATGGGAACAAAGAAAACTGTACTGTACGTCTAGTGCATTGCTGGCTGACAAGGCTGCAGACTCCAGACAGACGATCTCAGGTTATATGGTGGACTAATGGAATCAGACTGCTGCTTATCAAGGAAACTCTGAAATAATTAAAACAATCAAGACTGGGATAAGGCAAGTTACGCAATTTCTAAGCTTTCTGAAGACAAATTGCAAGGCATTGACTTGGCAAAAGTTCCAACCTGTATGTGGCTGTTTTGTTATGTACAAGTTCTATACCCATTCATAAGTTTTATCATGGCGACTGATGGGCCAGAAAAAGCATCAACAAAGACCTGCCGTAACTGACAAACTGTTTCACCTTGCAACGCCTTGTAGGTAAACAGAATGTAAATGCTGCAAGTTTTGGCGCATGTTCCAGTGAGCATATGCCAAATGGAATTAAGTTGTGTAATATTTTGTCTGAGGTTGTAATCTCCTGCGAAAGCGTTAAGAGACATCGCAGATCAACAAGAAAAAGCGAGATAAGTATCTGATGATAGTGGATTATTGATCCTATTTAGTCGTAATTTCCAAACGTGAATGTTCGAAACAGACTTACATAATTTTATTGCAACTTGGAATAATCTCCAGGGTTTTTATGACGTCGCACTGGCATTGTTTGATCCTAGATCAAAAGCGACAGTTTCTAAATGTTAGTGTACAGAACCTCGGGGAAGAATCATCACATCCAAGAAAGTAGCAAAAGTACGAAAAAAAAAAAAATTGCCGAACTTTTCGGCTAGGGTGCTTGAAAATATTCTAAGACAAAATTACCTTGGTTGATTTTGGCACTTTTTTGAACGAAAGTAATGGGTTGATAAGGTTCAAATGGTTATCATCGGGCTGGTTATGCCAACCCCAACCCTTTGTAATGTGGGTCGCCTGATGAGCAGGATGACCCCCAATATGCCTGTGTAATCTTACCATCACGTTAACTTCGCAATGGACTCGAAGTCGTCAAAATCTCGCCTTAGTATACCGGTATGTCAAAGAAATCAAGGTCCAAGAATACGTACGTACCTTTCTTACCACCTTGAGCTGCCAAAAAAAGTTCTGGCCACACGTATCGTACCTTGTGCCGATGGTTGCATATAGCCAGGAGACTTTTTTTGAGAGATGGTACTAGGTTGCACTGTACCAAAGACTCGCAATTTGCAAACGATCCCTTCCCATATGAAAAATTCCTGGTTTCTACTCGCAGGTACCTCCCGATACACGACGCCTCACCCCCTCCTCCGACATATTTAGGCGCATGTTCCGACGAGGCATATGCAAATCGGGATTACGCAAGGTCGGCAAGCGGGCAAATTGCGGGTGGGCAAAAGGACAGTAGGTGTGTGGACAGACGAAGCGGTCGGGGCACCATCATTCCCCTAGAGAGGTCACGGTTGAAGGGCAGGGTTGGTTGGTGATGCAGGCTGCACAGTAGTATATAGTAAAAAGAAGTGTAGTAGTGTTTGGAGCTGGCGGGTGAGGCAGCCTGCAAAGCAAAGGGAGAGAGAGAGCAGGGCAGGGCCGTGGTTGGTGGCTTTGGTCGGCGGTTGGTTGGCTGACTCAGTGAGTCAGTCGGGCCGGGCGCCGGCCAGGAAGTGGCAGCAGAAAGCACTGCTCACCCCTGCACACTGTACCCATGTGCGACCATGTGTTTTGGCGGGGATCAGGTTCCCAGGTGTCGGTCATGCCGGTAAGGAAGTGAAGGGGGCATACGGCCAAATTCCCGGTCCCCCAATTATTTTGTATAAATATTTGGGGTTGGGATTTGGTCCCAATTTGGGTGGTAATGGAGTGAAATTTCCGATGTGCAGCACATGTGAGGAGTCTCCGCCGATTTTGAAGATTTAAGGCAATCCGAGTGGAAAATTGAAGCGGCCTCCACCCCGCCGACTTGTGCTCTGGAAAAGCAACGCGCGCAGGGGAGCCCGCTAAATATAAACAAAGGTGGAGGAGGCGGTGCCCGGAACTGGGCTTCGATGTGTGCCAAATTTTTCTTTGACTGAGTTAAAGATGCACTTCTCGCCCGTGGGAGGGGCTCCCCCGAGCTTCCCCGTACCCAGGAACCTCTTGTTCTCCAATCATGACGAGGTAAGATGATCGTCGCAGATTGATTTTTAGAGGTGTCCGGCCGATTGATGGGCCACCGGATGATTGCGTGTGGTCATTGTATACACACCGGGTGGTCCAAGGACTTTGGCCTGGACACTGACATCTTGCTTACACATACACACGTACAGTAGCTGGCCAGGACAGTATTTTTAGGGCCTCGTGTGCAGTAGTAATACAAGTGCAAGTGCAGAGAGAGAGGTGGTGGCATGCCAAACGTTTCGTGTGGAATACGGCATGATTTTTCCTATACAAATTAGGCCGTTGTCGTATAATGCGTGCCTTGGGCTTCCATGCGGTGCTGGCATTCATATAGTATACTCCAGTGCAGGTATAATAATCTTGTCAGGCCATAGATTTGCGTTCGGGTGTAACATATTGGGCTTAATAAAAATTGGGATATTTTAATAAAAATGTATAGGGGTTGGCCAGTTTTCCGGGACATTTGAAATAGTTTGGCGAACTGCGTTCGGTGCGTAATTTGGAATTCACTTGCATAGAGGCGAACTCTGGAACGGAAATATGTGTTTTTGTAGATTTTCAGTGCGTTTTTAGAAACCACAATGTTGCATAATTGTTTCATGTGGCTATGGTCGTGACAGTCCTTTTTTTCCGGGAGCAACAGGTAAAAATTTATTCCTATCCTCGGTTGAATTCTAAAGCATAGGAACACTCGCATATACGCCATACAGTATGGTGGGTGCACATTTTTATTTATTTTTCTCTTTTATACAAGTATACATAGAGAGAGGGCATATACCACGGGAAATCACAATGCCTATCTTTGGCAGAGGAAAAATTCATTTCTGGCCAGGACAGTCGGCTCATTATACCCTGTCTGGTTTTTATACAGAAAACATAGTTTTAGAAGTTTAAAAAAAAAAACTTCCCAGATTGAATGGAATTGCCTCAGCGACACTCTTTTACAACCCTGTATTTTACAGCCCTTTGTAATTTGATTTATTAAACATGTGTAGCTGCATGGGGCAACCAAATCTGTACTCCCCACCTTTCCCCACCTTCCCCCCCATCCAACCAATCGACGCACTTAACTGGTTGGCAGCCTCGTAACCAAAACCTTATTGTTCGAGAGGTGTGATTACCGCAGGTACTTAACCAGGGGAAGACACTTCCGAGTGGAAACTCGTGACGGGGGCGAAAATTTCGCAGCCGAATTCACAGATCTCGTGTAGTTTTTATGGCTAGCAGGGGTCTGGCCCGGCTTTAAAAAAATGTCGTTATGAAAGGGTTTTAAAAGTGCGTAACGATAATAATGATTGGAGATGTTGTAGAGAGAGGGAAGGAGTAAGTATCCGTGAGGAGCATTTTGGAAGAGTGGGGAAGACAATAGGGCGGCGTCTTCTTTTGTAAGGGCCCCCCGTGTGAACGGAGCCCCTGGGTTAGAGGAGGACAATTAAAGCAAGTTGGTGAAAAGGAAAAAGGAGGCTGAAAAAAGGTAGAGGGGTGTAGAGCTGGGGGTATGTCGATGGGGAGGGGACCGGGTGGCCAGGGGATGCTTGGATGGTTGGCAAGTCTTGTGATTGCTGGACTGTCCGGACCAGAGGATTGCCTCACATTCACATGCAAACTCCATGCTGATGGCCCCTGGACCTGCTTTAATTCTTTGTGGAGGCCCAGGCTAATTTTTTTTCAACGTCCCTGCCCTACCCACCGTGGACCTTTTTTTTTCGGTTGGTGGTGGGGGTGCCAGAGCAGCTCCTGTGGGAACACTCATGAAAAGAGTTTCAATTAACTGCTGGGCTTGTGTTTATTCCAAATCAAACCCATCACGCTATTTGTATAAGGATCATGCTCGGTAAGGTTAGGTGGCGTGTTGGAATGGAGAGGGGGGGATTGTGCGGAATTTTTGGTAGGTCCAGCACCAAATTTTAATGTAAAGAAATAGCTGGGCCACGACGCAACCTATAAAAAAAAGTAGTCGTGTGAACTGATGATTGTTGGCTGTGTGGGAACCTACAAATTGCGTAGTTGGAATTGAAATAACGAAGAAAATGCTGCTAACGGTTTACTAAATATCGATGTTGATTTTGCAGAAATGTGAGGTTGACTTAGCAGTGCTATTGTTAACATTTTTATTCATTCAGTGATGTTGATTATTTTTCTGCCGCTGCAGCAAAGCATATGGCATGTTTTATTGCCTTCACATCCAAGAAACAACTTATGCTCGTCGATCTGTGGTATTCGTGTTATTCCAGTGAAGTAGGGGACGCGTGGCAACCAGCAGTCGACCAATGTTGGCTCGCTTTTACGCTGTAAAATTAGCGTATGCTGGACATGAATTTTTGTCATAATTATGCTGACGTTGCATAACTGCCGAGGGGAAGGGTAGTCATCGAAAAAGTGAGCACCTGTGTTAACCTTAGGACTCCTATATCATGTAATGGGAACGCATGAGTATTCCTAGATCACTCCGGACCGCGAAGGAGTTATACGTATACAGGGTATATGCGATTGATAGATAAGTACCTCGCATTTATTTTTGCTGCCATGTTTCAAAAGTGACTTGAAAAATAGTTAATGAATTTGATGTGATCATTACGTTCAAGAATGCTGTTCGGAATGGTGCAGGAGGACAACTGGTATCAGAATTTTTCATCCCCCTGAGCAGACGGAGAGGGTTTTTTCAGAGCGTAGAATGTTAATGTTAAGAAAATATATTGCTAAAATTGCTTTTAAATGGAAAAGGTACAAAAGTATCACGGAATAGTTGGTTTTCGGAATACCTGCCATTTGATATGTTTTAAAAATATTATCGGCCAAGCCAGCGAGGTATTTTTAAAAAAAAAATCCAATAGCAAAAACCAAATCTACATATATGATATTTTCAGTTTGCAATTATGTGCTTGTCTTCGTGTAAAAGCGTACCATTTTTATATTTGTACGAATCCAGCCACATGTAGGAAAAATCATGGCCGATACCTCCAATTAATTCTCAACCTTGGGGCTATCCGGTATGAGTCCCACCACTTTTGCGAAATAATAATTGAATGCCTATGTACGATGACGGGGGAGAATCGGATGCGAAATGCAATGACGGCAACAAATGGGATCGGAATAATAAGGGAGCAGTGTGTGGACACTTTCTGCAGAAAAAAAACGATAGGAATAACATGATGCTGGATTGCAGAAATGAAGCGTAAATAATTGGTTTATAAAATGGGATACTTTTGTGATATTATTTTGTCACTATAACTGTTTGGATTTTTCCCTATCCTGAAGTATTGAGGGATTCGGCGTAAGGAAGCAAAGCACGTGTTTAACTGAATTTAGCACATACATTAGATTGAATTATTGTACTCTTGTTATTTTCCATGCTGTGTACAGCTTGCGAATACCTACATTCCGACAAATTGGCTGTATTGTGCCTGCCCTCTACAAGTGCCCATCATCAGCAAAATTACGGATGATAGATCAATAAGAGAAACCGCCTGTTGCAAGATCCAACGTTCGTTGTTATTGTTTGCGTCGTATTTTTCTTCCTTCGAGGCCGTAATCAGACAGCAAAAAAAATGCAAATATGCCATTGTTATACCCCAATTTGACGCACTTTCAGTGTCTTCATATTCTTATTTCTATTTAATTCTATTTAATTCTAGTGCTATACAAAAAAAAAAATCTGGCAAACACACTGGTAAATCTCACGCTTCAAATCACGTGTAATTCAAGGTCCTTTTCTTATATGATTATGAACAGCTGATTTTCTGTCAGGAAACGCTGCAGAATTTACTCCTATCTGCATACTCTGCCGAAATGGAAATACAATTCGGATATTGCGGTCATGCACATTGTCAGTCCGGCAGCAAATCGGCGGCATGTTGTCCCCTCTCATGCAACAGAATTGTCGCAATCCCTTTTTTTTCCGGCGAGCAGATTGCACCTTGACTAGCATGCTAATAGCAACAGTAGGACAGCAGCTTTTTCCGGAAGTGACTTGTGTGTGCTATATTTTTCGGTGGTGCCAGGCATCACGAACACGAGAGAGAACGTGTGGGGGCGGGTTGCTGCTGGGTCCGTTCGGTGTAGTCAAAAACTTGGTGGGAAATGTGATTCGGTTGGTGAATGGTCGAAATCCGAGGAGAAAATGGGGAGGTGTAGCGTGCGAGACAAAGGCGTGTCGAGAGGATGCTCGCCACCTCTTGGCCAGACATCTTGTTTCCTTGTTGTCGAGCATTTCGGACCCTTGTCCGGAACGAGACCGGCACGCCGTACCGCCCTACAACCCACTATTCCCCCAGAGCTTTGCCAATCCCCGCTCCTTCCGCAATAAATCCTACTTGCCCAGGGCAGACACACACACAACAGGGGTCATCTACCTGTCCATCTTCTTTGTCTGCCAGGGCTGCTCATGTGCTCGGTGGTGGCCGTGCGAACACTGGGAGATATAAAGCAATTAGGTGGCTGATCATCTCTTGTGGCGCGTACTATTAAACCTGCGGTCTTTTGTGTTGTGGGTAACTGAAGGCTGCTGGGTTGGGGGGATGGTATGCCAACCGTGACATTTGACATTGTGGACGGTTATGGTGGCTTCATTGTCGCATTGGCAGGAAGGAGGATAGAAGTCGCTCACGGTCATGTTTAGAATTCGGTTTGCTTTTAAAATTAGCGACTAAAGTTTCATCTGTGATACCTGCCCTGTCATAAGATATTGTGGTTACAGCATATATGCTATATTCATCCTTTCACGTGGTCTTCACATATTTATTCTGTGTACAGGACATGGTGTAATAATTTCATGTCGCAGGGAAAATTACTAGGTTGTCCATGTGTTTTGAATGTAAATTGAAAGAGAGATTGGAAACTGGGGTTTCTGGAGCGGATTGCGTGCTTTTGTTACCATGCGGTACCTAATTTGGTTATCATCAGAAATGTAAAGCATTTACCTTCCCTCTTTTCATTGCGAATTACACGTGTCCGAAATATTTGTGACAGCCGCATAATTTTAAGGTAGGTAAAATATATATTACCGACCAACCATCATGTGTCAATATACTGTATCATAGATGGGGGTGTGTTGACTCAAAACCCACAATCAGTTTGAAAATTAGACTGATGTTTATGAGATACATTGTAGGAGTGTTATTGGCTGGAAAATATGTTTTACTGCGTCCGTTTTACATGTTTACATGACTAAAACATTGCCATTACACAGAACCGAGTCGGGAACTAATTCCATATGAAATATGATTAGGAAGTATAGACACGGCAAGAATTTTGAAATTTTAACAAGAGTACTAATTAATTGAAATATTCTGCACGACTTACGTAGACCAGATGTTTTACTTATTACTTTGGAATGGCAAATTGGCATGCAAAATTATTGGCTCATTTGAGTCGGAAGTAGAATAGGTCACGCAGTGTGTAGTAAGACTGGTGAGTAGTGTAGCTTTGTGGGACACTAATGGACGAGTTTTTAAAAATGGTATTCCAGTTCAGTGGCTTTACGGGGATGGCAGTGATGGGCTACTGCATAAGAAGAGAGAAGGCTGCTCTATTCTGCATTACTGACTCGCGAGAGCAAACATGCACAGCGCATGTGAAGTACAAACTGCAAATTGTACTGGACATGAACATTCCCGCGGTTTACAGCCATGTAGCATGCACCATTGTGTATTTTTTTTGCGACTGCCTCATGTGGTGCCGAAGAAATAATTTGTGTGTATTTCTTGAGAGCGTTACGTATAAGAACTATTGGTTATCGACTCATTTTTTTTTGAAAAGGAGAGCATGTCAATATTGATTTTTTTCTATGTAATCCACGCCTGAATGCCATACTAACAGATACGAAGGTTGCCAGGGGACACATGGCGGCACTGATTAACACTGCAAAATGAACACAAAGGAGTCAACTTCTCCTCCGAATCGGTTGCATTGGTCATAGTTTCTGGTCGACCGTTGGTTACTAGTTGGAAGGATAGCACATTGATTTTGAATAAACATTATGACCAACACAGACCTATAGAAATGCATCACCTAATACCCCACATATATCATCAGCACAGGTCCCTTTGAGTCAGTGCACATGCAGGTGAGGCCCAGGAGCTCATCACCTGTCATCTCGGATTGAGCCAGGTGTATTTTATTCCCCCCTACCATTCATACCACCCCCCTCAACGCTACTTGAGGATTGCATGTAGATGGGCAGAAAGACTCCTTTTTTTATTTTTAGGGAGGGAGCTGCCCAACAACTTTCATCCTGCTCTACTTGTGATATTTCTTGTACCACCAGTGTGGTGGGGTCATGCAACGAACTTGTCAGGTTAAGATTTAGTTAACTTTTTTTTATATGGCCTGGGAAGATTTTGGAAGGTGGGCATGGCCATATCATTTGCATGGAGAGCCATGCAACGCAATTGGGGAGTGCGCTGTACAGTAATTAAAGTGTAGAAATGAAGGAGGCTGCCACTGCGAACTGACATGGGGGTGAGAGATTGGTAAGTGGAAGATCTTAATCTGTAATCTTTGTGTAATGTTTCAGAAAGCTGCCTTCGTGTGGTCTCCTTCGCCGGATGCAGCCCACATTGCCAAGCCTAGTCCCAGCACTCCTCCGAGCGGAAACCCCGCGCAGGGTCTAGTCCATTGGATGTCGGTCATGGCTGAGCACATGAACAACCCGCACCATGAGGTGCACTACATGTGGAATGGCGTCGAGGTAAGCCATGCTTCAAAATTGCTTCATTTTTGAGGTAACGAACCAGCTTGCTGGCTCAAGCGGAATTAAAGAACTGTTTGAGTGAGAAGTAGCTTATTATCCATTCAGCGAATCCGTCCTATGCAACACTTAATGCCAAGTTAGAGCTCATATATTACCTGTAATTGCAACAGATGGCATTGTCCAAATAATTCGGCAGCCTAATCTGTTATAGCATCAGACTCACTGGCACTGTTTTTAATTGCAACGTAAATATTCATTGTAATCTATGAGTGCCAAATTGCACTTCTTGTAGGGAGAAAGGAATTGTTCGAATTTCTTATTGTTGTTTAAGTTAACATAAATGAGCTCAAAATGTATTTTTTATATGCCAGATGTGATAGCTTTTCGATGTATTGTGCCAGAAAGCGTAGTTTGTAATAAAATGTATCACCCAGATTCTTTCCATCCCGCCTCAATTGGCATGCAACTTACGAGGAGATTAGCATACCTACTTGTAAATTGGAATGAAATATCTGGGGGCGATACTTGATAACTAGCCCAGATACGGCATATTTTATGGTTTCCTGTAAATTTCCGCACCGAGTGCGTAATCCCCATATAAACGAGGCACCCGATGAGCTAACTGATATCACACAACGCGGGGGTGAATTTAATTGCTGGCTGGATGATGTCGGCTCCAGAACAGGTGACACTGGCAAGGGAGCAAAAGGGGGGTGTTGGGTGACAAAAGGACTGGGCACCACTGTGATTTGCAGCTCTCATCTCATCGCTATATAAGCTCCACCTGTTGCTTTAGAGGTGGTTAAAGGTATATAAGGTGAGACAAGTGAACCTATAAGATTCATTGCGTGATCAACAGGAAACGATATTGTGGGAAAGGGAGCATTCAGGGATGCTGATGAAGCAAGTTACAGGCAGAAAAAAAAGGTGCGATCTGTCCATTAAAAAATTTGAAGGGCATTTCTTGCGCATGTGAGTTTGCCAAGGAGTGTTGCAATAATGGGGCGGGGGCGAGATCGAAAGGAAATAATAGAAACTTATGTAAAGTATTGTTGAAATTTCGACGCCCGTTTTTGCTACAACTGTGATAAGAACCTTCCAGATTTTTGCTAAGATTTATGACTTTTTTGCATGTTTTTTCCGGTATGTAGTTCCCCCCAGTTTAAAAGTAACGACCATTTGTCAACTCGGGGGAATTTTTTAATCGAAATATTGTTGCCGATACACCGGTATTTTTTGGGGGGGAGTGTTAAAGGTGTTAAACAAGGCGGCCTATAGAAATACTGCCGAAAAACACGTGTCGTAATAAAGCGGCGCCGCTTGGGCGTTGTAAATGGTAAATGACAGGTCGTGAAAGGCAGGATGAGAAGCGTCGTTGTGCTCTAAGGCGCTTTCCTCTCCCGGAATGGACCCGCCCGGAGGATGTTGAGAGGATAATTAACCCGATCTGCATTGCTGGCAGAGATGAATCACCGGCGGAACTCGGCTTATTAGCCCTACTCCCAAGTACTGCAATTCCTTTCATTGATACCACAAACCGTTAGCATTTTTTGGGGGGTGAAATAACAAAAGTTGTAAGATGCAACTTAGTGTAATCCGGTGAATTGATTTCCAGAGGGGGACAAAATGGAGTCCCTGCGACAGTTTATGTGGAGAGCCTTCCAATGACTGTGCTTACTTTGCTGCCGGCCCATTCCGACCTAGTTTGCCTCGACCGATTCCATCAGACTCATCAAAAAGTCATGGCGACAGGAGTAAATCTATGTGTTTTAGTACGTGAGAGCCGAGGAGCCTTATTTTCCGGGTACCTGCCCTTTTTTTTTTTTACTTAGCTCCGGACACGTCAGCGACCTATGAAGAATCGGTTGCCATGCCGATGGAAGGAAGAAAAGAGAGCTATAGGGGGATTCAATTGAAGGCGTCAAATCGATCGTTTTAATGCGTGTCAAAATCAGTCGGCGATAGGCCAGACCGATACTGCCAATTAGCATATCGCTGGAGCCGACTTGGATGGGTCCCAGACGTGTATCGATCTGGGAGACAAATAAATTCCGCATTGTCCACGTGTACTACTTGATGGGAACTTGAATGGAAGGGCTTGTTTGCTTTTTGTTGGCTTTAAACGGTTTGTTTACCCTCTGTTTTTTTGTATGTACTTGCAGACGAAAATGAATTCGTCCGAGCAGCACAACACTCCCTCCATGCCCAAAGGTAAGTGCCTCTTTCGCTCCTTGGCGTTAATTACGCGTAAACTAAGCCGCAAGGCCTTGCTCATTGTGATTGATATTTATGCTATGGGAGGAGAAATGTCTTGGTGGATACCTACTGTTACAAAATTTAATTTTTTTAAATGTAATTAATTGAACACAAAAATTTGGCGAAAAAATATGCACATTCGGGACAACTTTCCTCCTGAACATTTTTTCGGTTTCACAAACATCTGGTGTATTAGATATCGTTCCTGTTGGAAGTTGTAGTGGTCTGTGAGCTCGGGGAGTAATATCCAGATATCGAGGCTGCTGGGAAGAGGTGGCGAGTGGGATCCCATGCTGGCCTCCGAAAAGAGGCCCGAGTTATCGGAAATGAATTAAGAGGAGTTGGTGATTATCCCAGCAGGGCCAGGGACCCAGCTAAGAGAAGAAAGGGCTAGCTCTCTCGTCCATTTGGGGGCCTGCGTTGTTATTAGGGCCTGCGAGTGATTGCAGGTTGCGGCTTTTGGCTGCAGGCGGGATCCAGCAGCCGGGAGCCGCTTCTTTTTCGTGGCGCTTGCACGCACGCTTGTTTCGGGAGGTTCTGCCTCGAGGCGGCCCCGGAGCTTGGGGGTTGTCTCCGGGAAGGTGCTCTCGGAATTGAAATGCCGCTGCATTGTGTTGTAAACGAATAAATTTTTACTATGTTAACAAGTGTTATAATGATTAGCAGGCGAGAAATTATGGATTGTTTGCTCCAGCAATCTGAAACGGGTTTCATGTATTGAAACTGGTTGCTGGAATATGCATTCCATGAAATTTTTCCCTCGGGGGGCCTTAGAGTTATAGGATATTTATTGGCATGAATGGAAACCTTCACAGATTGATTGACATATTGCACATATTGGAGTTGACATACTGCAGCAGGAAAATGTTTGATATGCGAATGTTATATTCAAAACTTGCAGAAAGCGGGCGTAGTTCTCTGAGGGGGCCTCCTTTCAAAAATAGAACGGGTCAATTTCGATAGTGCGACCCAGTACAGCATTTTCATGTCTGAGCCTAACAGACGACGACTGCATTGCACAGTACGCGTATGGAGCATTTATAATTCCTTTTGCAAGGGGAAAAATAATTATCCCGTTGGCAAATCACGAGCAGGGAGCCAAACGCACTTGCCGACCTCAAAACAGGTCCGGCGGTATAGTCTCCACTTTGTACCTTATCGAGCGCGGTCTAGTCTGGGTCTAGTATTTTTAGAGCGAATAATTATGTTCAATAATGTAGAGTGTATGAAGGTTTGGTGCTGCAGACGTGCAGCGCAGATAACGACGAGTCAGTCTCATTCTAGCTCTTTTCATACCAAACCACTTTGAAGTTATCAGACAAATATGTCTGCAAAAAAAACAAGAGTGTGGAGCAGCTTTTGCTTTGGGATCTGCTCGTGAGCAGGGGAGATAAGGCAGCCCCCTTCCTATAATCGGTCCCGCCACCTAAGCATTACTAGTTTCCTGACTCGGCCCGGTAATGGTTATTTTATTTCACTGGTTACTACTCCGCCGAGGGTAAACCACGAATTAAGGGAGTGTAAGTGTATATTGCAAGCGCGATCAATCGTCGTGTCCGTGAAAAGAAATTCGGACATGTTCCACTTGCAAATTGCCCGCGTTTATGTGCACTTCAAGGGTATGTGTTTTTGTTTGCACCGAGGCCAATGGTCAGTACGCGGAAATTGAGAATATCACCTTAGCGCAATGCACACGCACCTGTTGATTTTGGAAAGGGGGGGGGGTCGGATTTTGTAATTCGCGCCAATATTTGCGCGACCGGTAGAGGGCGCGGGCGGTTTGTGTGTGTATAGCTCCGGAGAAAGGTAATCCTGCTATTATGGGTAATCGCCAGAGTGGATTGTAGTTCCTGAATTTCCCACATAGGTGGGTTACCTTGACGAGGAAATCATTGGCATAGCCCCGGCAAATTAATCCCGGCGTAATTCCGCACACGTGCATAATATTAGCGGTGTGGCGGATTGGCGCCGGGCCTGGTGTTTTCCGAATCTGTTTGATCGGGTCGCGCTCTTGCGTTGACGCGTTTTGCTCTCCCTGGGCCTCGGCCACTAAAACCAGAACTTGGGCCAACTCGTCAACTCCCGGGGATAGCAAATGTAAGAGAGGCGGGTTATATGGGGTTGGATATCATTTGACGGCACGTGGTGGGGGGTGCTTGTCATTTGCCTGGTGTTGTCAGTGCGACCGCCGTGTCAGCGGATCGTTTTGGGATCCATCACGGGTATTGACAGAACTTCAAGGTAGCTCACCACATGCGGTCGTGTTGATATGATTCGCTTGAGACACATATTTCCACAACCGGAGCGGAGAGGAGAGGGTGGGCAGCAGGTATATAATGAGCGGTGGATCCGTGAAACCTCATTGTTTTAGGCGGTTCGATTCGATGGTTGTTATCATTTTGAGGTTTGGTTGTGGTCGAAAGTGCGGAAGTACTCGTGTTTTTAAAAATCATTTGGTAGAGTGCAGTTGTAGGCATTTTTACCCACCAATTTACAGTATTGGCGGGGACGTGGATTTAATTATGCATTGAGCAATAGTGCACTACTTCAATAATAATCGTCCTCTTGGGGTTGTATATAGGCCTGTATGGACACTGGTAGCTGGGCACCTACGCGTACAAGGCCGTAGTAGCAATGCATTCTGTTTGCATAATGCCACAACAACCGAACGAGAAATGAGAGGAGGTAAATCTCCCGATAATAAAACTGTATAGGTCTGTCACCTTTTCCTGGGAGAATGAGTAGAAGAACAATGGCATTGATAATACATTATTGTAACGATGCAATATGCTGTAAAAGTGATTTAACGCCTTTCATGTAAATTGTAGATATGTCTATGACAGTAGTTACCAACCTTTCTCGAGTCGCGACCCCCATTTATAATAGCCAAGTAACCTGCGACCCCCCCCCACCCGCCCCCACAAACACACTCATTTACGTAAAATTGTATTTTTATAGGGTAAAGAAAACATGTCATATTTTCATAACATAATAATGACCTAATATTTAATTAACCCAACATTTAATGAGATGGTTGCAGGGGCATCAGGCGAACTACTGCATAATTCGCAGCCGAGTGTTTGTTAATATTAAAAATTTATAATTATAAAAAAACCGCGATCCCCAGGTTGGGATCCACTGGACTATAAGAACGTGTATTCTATAATAATCAAAGCAGGAGTTCTAGCTTAATTTAGAATATCATTAAACAGGTTTTTCAAATATTTGTTTTGTCTGTATAATTTTGACCAATCATATCCTCAATTAAGATATGAGTAATTGTTATGCGAGACAGGTCTTCAGGTAAAGTAATCAACTGGGAATATTATAATTGCAAATTTCTGCAGTCTGTTACTGTACATGGAGAGTGGCTCACACGTCAGTCGCGTAGTGGTTATCGCCGCAGCCTTCCCAATTCTGAGGTCCCGAGTTCGATTACCGAGTCGGAGAGAGGAATTGCTCGTGTGGAAATACTTTTGATGGGTTCTCTACGCCCTCGCGTGCGTTTTCTCGTGATTCTGTCGGGTTTCCTGCGGCAATTTATAAATACATCACAGCCCAGTGAATGAAAACGGGATTGAAAGGGGCCTATCAAGAGGTATATACAGTTATTATTATTATTATTATTATTATTATTATTATTATTATTATTATTATTATTATTATTATTAGGCCGTTGTTGTTATGGAAATATTGAGCACATAAGGAACACACGTGATCGTTCAGAATTTGTTTTCAACTCTTGCTTCATACAAATGTAAAATTCAACCAAAAAAAAGAAAGAAAGAACCCTGAACGACTTGACCCATTGAAAGGAGTAGGCCTAGTTGGTGATGTAGGAGACACAAGTAAAATATACTAATAGGAAAATGTTAAATAATTTTAGACCTACATATAAGAGCCGCTTAGTTTTATGCTTTTTCAGTATGTAGCCTACAACACAACATGTGAAAGTGCAAGTCGAAGTATACTGCATGTGATACAACTATTATATCAATAGGCCTTTGTAGGTTTGTATAAAGAATTTTAGTGTAATGTGACTACTGCAGTTAAATTGAAATGCATTTACCAACCAGTGCAAACAGTGAGTTGCATGTTTCAGTCAATTCCCAACTACATATACCATGTACGTTTTGTCCGATGAAGTTCATTGCACAATGGGAGTGCACAGTTCTCTATAATGTACTGCGTCAAAGCTAAACATTTTATATAGGCAATATGACATTTATACAGTGCAAAAATATACTCGGCAAGGGGAAGTCGAACTGCAGAACTTCATGCTGAATATAGCCTATACCGCTGTAGCTGCCAATTTCAACTATAGTAGTCTAAAAGATCATGCATCAGATGTGTATTGATATTGTTTTAATCCTCCTAGATACACATTGGCTAGCTTAACAGATACCTAATGTTAGAGGAATTACAACTTTATTTAATTTATATTTTCTTACCCCACGATATAAGCTGTGGGCTTCTTGGGAGGGATTGCTGCTTTATAAGAGCTTATTTGTCAATATTGGGAAGTATATAGCGTACCATGGGGGTCCAAAGGAAATTTCCCACGCCCTAATTATATGAACACAAGTTCAGCAAATAATTTTATTGACAAAACTGTGTCATTGAAACATTCATTTCATGCTCTAATGCTCGTCTAGATTAATGTAATTGATAAACCGGAGCCTGCAAAAATGGCATGCGGGATTTAATTGACGGTATGAAATTATTGCCTCATGGCACTGGGAGTTGATCTCGGACCATACGATGTTATTTTATATTCGAAACTGAATCACACTCTTATGAGCTTATGTACGCCAATTTAGAAAGCTTCGGGGTAGTAATTTTTTTCCCGAAATCGGGAAGCGAAAATAGATATAATTATGACGTTGGAGGTAAAACTATTATTTATTAATCACGTACAGCACAAATGAAGCACTGCATATGCCCGAACTTGAAGGGCATTATTTTTACATGTTCACCCTGTTACGTTTTTTGTGAACACCTTGCAGCTAATTCAGCTCCATGGGTCTTATAACATAGTGGACACATTTGAAACCGCAAATGCCAGAATGCTTTTGCAATTCATTATGCGATGTCCCTGTTCCTTTTCGGAGCACATTACGTTTTCTCTGCCGGAGAATTTTGCTCGTGTTCTTGTCCTAACACAATATGTCAGTTACACATACAACGCGGAGGTCAGCTCTAAAAATGAAAAATCATAAGTCCAGTTGGAAGGGAACCGAGCAACTCTGTTTTTTTTTTTTTTGTTCAGGACGTGTCTTGTACGTCTCCTTGGTGAAAGGCCGCCGGCTTTTGATAATTCACCAGAATTTCCATACAAAATTCCATGGCCAGTCTGCGGTTCTCATGATCCAACACACAAAAAAAGGGGATTTGTTTGCAGAAGAGCTGGAAACATGTACGATTCCCCCCTCAGGAATGGGAGTCCATGTTCATCCAGGTCGCGGTTGACTATATAGGGGGAGACAGGGCAAAAAATGATTAAAAGTCGAGAGTTGGACACTTGTCTGGAGACAGGGAGAAGGGGCGGAGGGGGCGGGAATATGAAAGGCAAATGGGATGAAAAATGTGGAAAACGGTCCGTTAATCTGAGCCCTGATTTCCAAACGGGTAAGACTGGGGGGACGGCCCCCGAAGAACGTGTCTCGCTACTTTGGGTGTGTATGTGCGGTTTCGCAGTGTCCGCTTTGGATTTGGAGCAGTCCCTCGATTCCCCCTACTGCAGAAAAGGTCGTTAGGATATGGAGAAGCCCACAAGATGGCCCTCTGGGCTTTCTCGCATGTAATCCACCCCCCACCTCACCACCTCCCACTGGCTCATTTTCCTGCAACCCCTCATCCCACACATGGTGTCGGTTCTCACATGTCCACACATGTGGCCCTTACATGTCCTCGTCCAGCTGTTGCGTCTCTTCTCGCCTTCGACGCCAAGAAAGCCTTCCGACTCACTGCCCCCCTTTTTCGGAGTCACTTTTCTGGTGTATGCAGATTCCACTCGTATGTTCATTAGGGGCCTAATAATGCAACGAGTATATCGGGGAATCGCTTGTATTGTGGAGGAAAAATGGGCCGGTGTAAAACAAGTGTCATTGTTTCTTTGTGAGGAGAACTTGGCCTTTGGAAAGGGCTATTTTTGATAGTAATATGTAGATCGTATCGTTGGGGCACAAAAAATGATGAAAAAAATTGGGGCCGTAAATTCAAGGGCTCGATAATGTGTCCAAGGTGGCTTCGTTTTGCGGATAATTACCGGGGCTTAACTGAATGATTATTTGATACTGTTTCGAGCAAACCTTGTCCCATTTTCGGGGAGAAACGTAGGATATTGTTTAATTATTTTTTGTGTAATCATTAAGGGTATGTATGTAAGGTTGTATGTTACATCATAGGTTATCTGTGAATGAAAATAGGTTCGCTATACCTTTGGATTGTGTGGTGTATTGAGCACCATGCACTTGTTGAGAAGTGATAGTTGTTTCGAAAAGTTAGGCCTGCACAGTACAGTATATCCATAATTAGTTTATGCAAACAGGGAATGCGCCTTTTTAACGATCTTGTTGCTCATTTTTGATATTTAACATCTAGTGTTGTAATGTTGATGTACTTTCACATGTAAAATTATTAATCTGACATACTTTGTGTCCGTTTTTAAATGGGTGACGTAATGCATTGTATTTTAATTTAAGCTAGCATATCAATCTTGAAGATATAGCAGATACAGGATTAGTGAGGTGTGTTGTTTGCTCTCAGTCCCTCCTATTTTTCCTATAGATGGCCTTCTATTGGGCATTTAATTGATGTGGGAGGAACGCTGGATGTACACAGAATATCAATTCATTGTTATTACGTTGTGATTCGAGAGGTTTTCACATTAGGACGCGAGGCTTTGCTACGCAATTCGTATTCGTGGTAATTAGGTGAAGGGACTGTAGCCCCAACCGGGACAATAGAAGAATCTACATATAAAGTCAACTTCTGAATCACCCGCCGCGAGAACTGAGGGCGATTGGAAGCTCGAGAAGATGTCTTGCATATATGCCAATTTAATGGGTACCTTGTGTCAAATCCGTGACAACTTCGCGTCTTTCCCACATTCTAATCGCCCTCAGTTATCGCTGTGTGTGAAGGGGTTCAGACGAGGCGGTGCGGTGGGTGGTCTCTGCCTTTACATCTAGGTTCGTGTATAAAAATTTGTTATAGGCTTAAGGGTAAGGGCCAGGTCTGCTGCAAAATTTCACCAAGAGCGATGACTCTTCGCGGAATGCACCGTATCCGATTCTGAAGAGGCCTCATGGTGTCCATATGTCATCGTTGACTCACTCTCCCGCCCTTTTTTTTATAGCTCTATTTATTGCACCGTGATTCATAGCGCGTGGGAGCTCGTCACATTCGTAGCAACAATGCCAATGACATGCCCCTGTACTAATCCAATGCCAGGTATGCAGATTATATACGAAATGGTGCACTGACCCACTCCAGCCCTCTCCAGTCCTAATGTAGTTATGGATTGCTCATTTCGTTATCCAGAAGCAACAATGCTGACAAGTGAATTGTTGCACATTTGTGCCATTCCGTATATGGGGAGCATCCGAATCAATCCGCATTTCTTTGATCATTTGGGGCGGAGGGAGGACTTGTTATTCATTGCCGGGCATCCAGAGGCCGTGTAAGTAGGCGCAGTTAAGCAGCAGAGAACGAGAAATGTGCGTGTGCAGAGTGGAAAGTGTCCTCAGCGGTCGAGCAAGGCAAGCCCTCAAGTGTCCCGAAGGGAGATGGATGGTTATTTTAGTTGTCCAGGCATCCTCCCCTACCAGAAGCTGACTATGTGAGCGCGTAAATTTTGCGAAGGCTGAATCTCGCAAAAGTGCGGTGGCTTGTCCTTGCATGGAAAAAAGAGTTGGCGAAAAAAAAAAAAAGTAAAAGAAGTCCACCTGTGCTAGTGAAGTGGCCAATGGGGGCAGGTGGAAGGCGGGGTCAACAGCAGGTGGACGCCAACCACAAAGAGCTTGCCTTCCACTTGTGCCCCAACAGCGCCTCTTCTCTCTATGATGGAAAGTAGTTTTTCACCTAGAGTGAAAAAGCTGAGTCTATGCTTCTGGAGCTTCCGTACTGTGAGTAATTTTTTTTGTAGTTTTTTTTTGTGTGTAGGGGGTGGTTTGCTACTCACCTGCGTGATTCTCGTGGTTGATTCTTTTTGGGGTCTTTTTGGGGAGGATCGGCAGCTCCAGATCTCATTAGGCTATCGTGACATCACGAGGGACCATAACTTCTCCATGGCGGCCTCTTTTTTAAAACCGAGGACCATTTTTTTTTGTAACTTTTTTTGGGGGTTCTTTCCCCCCTTTCCTATCCAACGCCTCTGTTCCACGTGACCATGAAGATCAGAGGGGCTGTTGTCGTGGACCCACGTAAAACAGGTGGTTTGGTTCTCACAACTCATCGTCGTTGTCACGGGGCTACAGTTGGACTTCCGGGGTGAAAATCAATTCAACTTTTTGGACAGTTTGCGGAAATTGTGGCGAAAATAAAAGAGCTTGATACTTTGGGCATGAATTTGATTATGAACTTTAAAAAAAGGGCGTGATGGGCCTGCAAACGATGGTAACTGTAAAACAAAAAGGACTTGATGACCAGGGGATGACAGGACTTGTCGCACAGGTGTACCTGAGTTTGCACTGGAAGTCTCCAACTCTTATATTATTATTGCCGATGGAGTGTAAAGGCTGTAAAGTAGAAAGGCGAGTTCATTACTTTGTCCAAGGAGGAAAAGAAGATAGAAAAGAAATGTACTGAACGTGACTTTGTAGTAATTGGGTGTACAGGTCTTTTCCTTCTAGGAAAAATTCCGAGTAAAAACGGAAAGAAATGACCATTGGTTGACTGTCGCGTACTTTTTAAACTGGCCAGAATTTGACCATTATCCATCTGCTAAAGAGCTCGTGTATGTGAACTCATGGCTAATTTCCTCACCTGCACTAGTATTCTCAATCTTTTGGGGATGAAATTGGACAGGCATGCGGGCCTATTAAGGCAGGTGTCGGGATTTTCACAGTTATTGTTAATGGCGATAGTTTGTTGCACCTGTCACTGGCCGTGCTTCATTTCTCGCGATCAAGACATAAATATTCCGCTCCTGACTACTCCTTTTTTTTTGCTCAGTTTTTGCGTGAAAGCTGAAGCTGATTCTCAGCTGGACTGGTTAAATTCTGAGTAATTTTCTCAGGCATACCGGTAGGATTGTGGGAAAGATTCTCATGCATGCTTGCTTCCAGCAGGTCACAATCTTTCATCTTCCAACACCAGTGTGATAGTTGTCAACTCGAGCGTTATTGGTAATTTGCAGGTCTTAGGTCAGGATAGGTCAAATTGTGGTTATTATGGAAGTATGAGGGGTTAAAAAATTAATAACTGCAACTTTGTAATTGCATACTTTCGCCATTGGGTTGCAACCGAGGAGGTGATAATGGGCTTCTGGTCAACAGGTTAGCCTTTCAACACTGCGTTCAGTTAGCAACCAGTTTTGGGATCGGGTCGGTGCAGTTTCCAGCACCGCTGAGAAAATATGTAAATTTTTACCGAATAATAGACTTCCAATTGGGAGGCAGCCTGAAACGGAAGGAATCTGGAGTAGTCTCTCATCAACCCTCATTCCTCAATGAGCTTGTGCGGACTATATTAGAATTTTTTTCAGTCCCTTTTATTGTGTGGCAGACTGTAACATTGTTGCCCAATTAAGATATGTTTCGGGAGAATGATTCGGGTTAATTTAAGGCCGTGATGATATGGCGTGTAGATGTAGTCAGTGAGTGACCTTCCAGATTCACCCATACTAAGGTGCATTTTGTGGCATTAGTGCAAATATTTTTTTGAATTAGCGTCTAGGTGACGTCAGGTGGCAAGCTGCCATATTCCGGGAGTATGTTGCCTTGTACATGTTGAACCCGCCAGAAATTGCTGGGCTGGAGAGCTTGAGGCCGTGAATCCCCCTTGCGAGAGAGGGTTGACTTTTTCCTGCTAGGCCAAGCTTGCCGTCTTGTACTCGGCGGATGAGAAGAGTTAGGAAGGAGCCGGAGGAATCGTCTCACAGAATTTTTCAATTGGGTCCAGTGCTCTGGGCCTCCGAACCAGTTCTTGTAACGGGAAAGCACGTCCAGAGAGCGCCTCTCTTTCTCCAGCTAGCTCTCTCTCTCTCTCTCTCTCTCCTGCTGGAGGCCAGTTTTTCGAGATTCCAATTTTATCGGGCGGTTGCTAGCTGCCTCGCCCGCGATGGATTGATCTGCCCAAATCCTTCCCTGGCTCATTGTTTTCTACTTGCCCTCCTCCCATACAATCAGGGATTATCATGTTGTGTACCGTATGCATTGTTGTGAGACACCTTCTCTTCCTTCCTCAGCAGGCGGAGCCTTTTGGTGTACACGCCCCGAAGGTACGACACTGTCGTGCATTGGCGTCGAAAAGTATTGTCATTTTGCGTATCCAGCTTTTTTCAGACTTTTAGCAGGCCTATTTGAAAGTATATATAGCGCAAAATATTTATTTTTTCGAAGAACAGATTTGGCACCTGTTTGATGCACTGCCAGGTCCCTATAGTTCAGGAGGGGTTAGAGAACAAGTTATGGATTGTTTATCTCAGCAACCAGTTTCGAGAAAAGAAGCTGTTGAAATGGTTCCATTCAATCATCTGCCGTCAGGTTGCTCCTTATTAAACTGGTTACTTGGATAGGCAATCCATAACTTTTCACTTGTCCCCTGCTCTATATTGAGGGACATGGGTAGTGAACCATCATGTGCTAATATCAGGTAGCTCTTTGCAAATGGACAATGAAACTAGAGGGAACATTGTGCATTTTGCTGATTATTAACTTCTGCACTTATCCCATTTGCATCAATAATTAATTATTGAATATGCACATTAGTAATGCCTGTATGTAGTCATACAACAATCTGTTACTTAAACATTTACTGTGACAGCCGAGGTGCACATATGAGAATGGATAAATCTCGTAATCCCACGTGCGCCATATTTCGAGACATCCTGAGAAAAATTGCTCCCAAGTTGAGTACAGGTGCGCACTAAAAGTCTGAAATCCTCTCAAGCTGGATACGAGTCAGTTTTTGAGCGCCAATGCTGTAAAGTCAAGTCTCGCCATCCAGTGGTGGGATCCATGTGCTGGGTGAGGCGTCTACAACCATCGTCCTGACCACCTTGCAATTGTCTTGCAGGCAACAGCCTTGAAGAAGGGCGCATGGAATCGGGGCACCAAAGTATGCCCCCTTCCTTGTACAGCGCGCCTCGGTCCAACAGCAGTAGTTCCTCTTCTCCGCCCGTGGCCACCTCGGCGGCTCCTTCGGGGAGCATGCTAGTGGTGCCGCAGCCCATCAACGCCGCCAAAGTGTCCCCCGGAGGCCCAGGCAGTCTCTCGCATCAACCGCCTTCAGCCAACGGCACCGGCAGAAAGTACCAGTGCAAGATGTGCCCTCAGGTAGGAGACAAGGTCCTTCCTCAACTTCTGTCATGCATGTCCTTCTTTTTTATATATATATCTTCTTCTTGTGGCCTGCATGCGTGGTGTGGACTATATAGAGTGACCGCATGGTTTCGCACGGACAATTATTGGTCGGAGGGTGTAATCCAGTGGTGATTTTAGGCTTCTGTTGGCAGCCCGCAGGTAGAGAACACCTGTAATTAATCTTGCCTGACGGTTTCCCCTCGGAGGGATTCTTGCTCATGACCCGTGTCAGATTTTCTTCCGCGCTTCTTCGCCGCTGCGGGGCCAAATCGCACATTTTCAAGGGTTCGCGCCATGATTTATCACCACCTGAAAAAAAAGCCGCATCTTAGTGAGAGCGAAAAAGAAAAGAAAAGCCGAGAATGAGTTGGAATGGCAAAAATATTTATCTCCACATTCGCTCTCTACATAGCATGGAAAAAAACGGGCTGATTACTAGTCCAGACGACTTCTTGCGAATATGGACAACGCTCAGGTAAGTTCGGAGCATGGCGAAACTGTACGACCGACAGGAAAAAAAATTGATTCAGAGTTTGGATCTGTTGGCGAAACGCTTGCTGTGCAGCGGCAGTCGAGAGGAAGCTGGGTGATACTTCCTTATTGCCGTGTGATGGACCCGTTCTAAATTGCACATTTATGGCATTACATGCAGGCAGGGTGTAATCCGGGAGATGAATGCCGGCCTGATGATGAACTGAACAGGGTGTTGCAGGCTTTGCACATATATCGAGAGCAGGAAAAGACGTCTATCTGTTGATGGGATGGGAACAAAAAAAAAAACAAAATCTACCGAATCTGCAAGATGTGAAGGGAGAGGGAGAGCTGGCCGGACATTAATGATGATGATGACCCGGTGTCTGAGAGGGGTGGACATCAAGAAAAGGAGGGCGGAAGACAATTTGTATGGGGGCCGAAGNTCACTTTTTCATGGCGTTAAGGAGAAGGAAGAGAAGGAAGTCTCCCCTGGATCTGCCACTGAGCGAAATGAGCAGAGCGTTACGTGATGGATGGTCGTTTCCATAGCGACAGACTGCAGTTCCAAAAAAGCTGTCGCGGCTGGGAGCTGCGTAGGAGTCGGGGTGGGTGGGTGGGGGATATATGATGTGAGGGGGGGTCACACGCACACATGCACGTTCACATACGCTGGCGCCGGGTCCTCCCTTTGATTGCGGTTTCGCTTTGATTGGAGTTCGCTTTGGCGGAGATTTGGACCTCAGATGGTCAGATCAGGGTGACGGTGCCGACAAGCTTCATTGATTCCTACTCTCATTTTGACGGAGGATTTTTTTTTTAAGCAGGGCTGATGATCACTGTACAGGGTGTTGGAAAGGCAAGGTTGCTCTGGGGGATGCGTACCTGCCAGGATATTTCACACCCTGCCTTTTGCAATACCGTATCTGTCCTGTACAACGAGGTGTCAGAGAGCAAGTGACATTTCTATATGAACGACTCATGTGGTCTCCAGTAGTTTTTTTCCCCAGTGTGTTATCGGTGTTGTTGCGGAACACCCTGTATCTGGAAATTGCCTAGCTGCGTACAGATGCAGGTCTGGCGGTTGGGGTTCACTGCCATGTCTTTCCCAATCATCGCTTGCCCACATCGTTGACCTCTTGCGGCGCTATAGCGTAAAAGAGATTATATGCCCAGATTTTACTGGTAAATTGGAATTGACGTCAGGTTAGGAAAAATCTGATTAGGGCTTGAAGAAAATCAGGACACATCCTGTTTCCAAGTCGCGTATAATTAATAATTACGAGTAATAAAGCATGGCCACGCACATTTGACCAAGACGCCCAGCAGCCAGCGATTAATGAATGTGCGGGACGTGTCGGAGCGATTTTCGCCGATGGGGAATTTGACCTTGCGGAGGTGCGATTTTTTTTTCTCCCGCCATTTAGTGGCACTTTGCAGTACACAAAGGCCATTTAGCGAAGATGTATAGTGCATCTGATAAGTGGTTATTGGTCAGCCCATTAGCATTATGGGTTTTGTTTTACCTGACAAGCCGCTAGTCGAGTGTAACTGCTGAGAGAGATTAGAAAGGAATTTCTCTCGAACGGATCCTACTCCAGTTTCGCACTGCTCTACGAGATAAATAGAGCAAAGTCTGGCTATCGATCTGGCCAACAGTGATTGTTGCAGCCTTTTTGTCACATAAATTGTTCCGGATGCATTGCTGGCCAGACCTCAGCAGTTAATGGGGGGGATGTGCAGCACTCGAAGCGGATAAAGCCCGAGTTTGTCTGGCACAGTAGACTAATAGCCAAGTCCCTGCCTTGTCAACCGGAAACTGCTCTTCCCTTACGGTAAAAAAAAAATGCTTCTGAAAACCAGGTCTTTTCGAAAAAATTTACGCGGATTTTCCCTAAATTGCAGTGCTGAGTTATCAATGGTTGGGTAGCAACCTACGGGGCTCGCGTGTGTGGATGGTTGCGAACGTACCAGGATGCGAACTCCGGTATTGTTTGGTGGGAGAGCTGGAGGATTAAAGTGCGCCATGCGGATGTTTCTGGCAGCAGTTGCCGTCTTCTTCAGCCGGCTGTCAAGTATCACTCGGGTTGTTTTAATTCGCGCTGGTGCAGTGGGGGCCAAACCCCCGAAAAAACTAGAGGGGGGGGGGGTGGGCAGGGAAGGGTTGACGGATCGCAGGGCTTGCCCTCGATGACCCCTACTTCCTGTGGCCTCTGCTAACTGGCTCAGGGCTCCTCCTACAGCCAGCAAAACCATTGCAAGCCTGCTGGCCTGGCTGGCTGAAGGAAAAACCTGCCCTTGTTGCCACTTGTGCCGCGGGTTTTATCAGTGATGTCATGGAGAGGGCGCATCCGGCCAACAATTTGGGTCCAGTCACGTCCATTACGGGTTGGGTCTCCCCTAGAAAATAATGGTAGTTTTTGGAACCCTCTCTAGTTGGGGCTTGGTGCCTTCTTCCATCCCCGTAGGCCTCTCCGATTGAGGTTTCAAGGTCGGCTGGATCTCGTCCACTCCCTCATTGTGTATTGGCCAACTAAGAAACACCTGGACCGGGGGACCCATAGCCTCTCTCTCTCCTGGTCCTCCCCACCTCCCCAAAACGCCCCGTGCATCCGAAATAGGCACCTCTCTTCGGGGTCCAGCATCAGTGCTCGACCTTGGGGAAACTCACCTCTTGCTGCCGAGTCATTCTGGTGGGAAACCGTGAGCCTCCGGGGGCTCCTGCATGCAACTTTGGTCTCAAGGCCGCCGTAATTTCCAGCATCTTTCAAAGGGGTTCCGACTTGATTTTTCTCTGGGCTCCTACCTGCGCATACGTGCCTACCCGAATGTGTTCGTTTTCCCAGCTTGATTTGTGGAAGATCCAGTTCGTTAGCGGATGATATGATCTCTCTTACCTTCTCTCTGCCTGCCTCTCTCTGGCAACTTTGAAAATCCAGTCGACCTCCACAAGGTTTTAGCCTGGTAATTTCTGGCGCTGTTGCAATGGACCCGGTTCCTCCGCAGGAAACTCTTTTGTGTAACAGATTGGGATCTTCAATGCCGAGTGTGTAACGTTGTAATACATCTGATTTGACCCTTGACCTCCTGTAGGTATGCTGATGGAAAATGGCCACCATTTGCTGCATGGGTCGGTGGCAGGCAGAAGCTAACTGTACCTAATTATGATCCGAGCGCGCGTAACACCAACTGAAAGCTTTAAACCAACATAAATCAAATTAGTGGCACGTATGAACCGTAAAATTACCAAGGTGCTCAGGCGAGACCTGTTCCTCCTGTATGGAGACGTGTCTTTTTGCCCGATTATGGAGAAAATAGCCCATAGTGTCGTATTTGAATGCACATAATTATACAATGCAATTACCGACAAGGATACACAGACTACCCGTAAATTTTTGATAAAAAGCGCGTTATCTTCGGCAGAACATGATCACCTATTGTATACATAAGACTCATCATTTTTTTTAATGTTCTTGATCGCAACCGGAACGGAAACAATGGTCAGTGAAGCAATAGGGTGCGTGGGAGCCTCCAAAAAAAATACTCATCGAAAACGCCGGTTTTCGGTAGCACATACCAGCGGTCATACCGGGGGCCTTACATGATGAAGAAGGTCTCCTTTCTCGCGGCTTAATTATCCCCGGGTTTTCCGTTGGGCTTGTCATTTAAGGGGGGGAGTAGGTCCTCCTCGAATATTAAACTACCTTCATACCTCATAACTCATTACAGTGTGCGCAAAATTACTTTGGAGGGAGAAGGCAAAAGTGGATCCGTTGTTTGGAATTAGGGAGCTGTATCTTGATGTATGATCACCGACGCGTTAAATTATGGGGATTCACGTGACCGCCCAAAGCTCTGCGTGTCGCTCACTCCAGCTGTGTGGTGCTGCAGCTTCTGTTGGCGGCGCTGCTTTTTTGCGCACCTTCTTGCTGGAATATGCTGGAAAAAAAGGGGGGGAACCTCGCCGCTGGATCGTAATTCAGTCTTTTGACATATTGCATCATTACGCGGTTTTTTTATAGGAGGCATGTGGAGGTCCGACGTAAAATTCATTTTTAGCATGTGGATATGGTGACACTATTATAGAAAAGCGGACCGATAGGATTGGCAACCATTGCCAATCGTTGTCGCGTTCTTTATGCTCGGTGTGCCATGACGCCCAGGCTTAATGCTTTTCTTATGGGGTACTGCTCACCCCTCGTACCGGACTTAATCGAGTGGTCTAGTGACAGGAAGTCAAGTTGACAAAATGGCGGAAATTAAGTGTCGCCTCTCCGATGCTAGCCTAGGTTGTAACAAAAAAAAAGGAGTGTGAATAATCGGGGTGGAAAAGGAGGCCCCCGGTTGGCGCAATGCAATCGCACATTTATCACTGGCGGTAATTACACGGTGCTCCGGGATCACAAAGGGTACCACACGTAACCTGCATTACATGCGAATTGTGGAAATTGGCTCTGGAGCTGCCCGGCTCTTGTGGTCAATTTTTCTTGGAAAAATGGTGGCCCTCTCAAGGTCGAAGGCACCTCCACCAACTTGTTTTTCGGCCAGTTCCGCCGAATGCCATCACGCCCAATAGACCGAGAAGCGTCTTAACTTAGTACATCTCTGTGGCTCGCAACGTCTACTGTTTGTAACGCAGAACACATACCCCGTCAAACAATGTCGTCGTGATTAAAACGTAACATACCTGCTTGTTCGGCCGGTAGCAACTCGGCGAAACGGCCACCCCGAAATTTTTACCGGCCCGCCAAGAATGTGGCAGACCGGTTTTTCCCGTGACATTGACACAGATGAGAACTTGACTGAAGTGCATCATTGTTACGTAAAAATCTGACTGGGGGGTGGGTGTTGCGAGATGTGTAGTCACCAGGAGATATGAGTTTAGATCCAGCTACAGGTGCGCACGTGATTCCCTCAGGGTGTGGGAAGTCCCGAGAAAAATCAAGTGACGTAAGTGCGCACACCGTATGTTAATCCAAAGCTGGAATATTACGGACAGAGCGCGGGGAAAAAAAAGCTTCATTCATCAGTTTTTTTTTTGTCCGGTAGTATAATAGGGACCCCCCCCCCCCCCCTTTTTTTTTGGAGGGACGGGTATAGGTTTGACATTGGATCAACAAACATTCCACGGGATGTTTTTTTGTGAAGGGTAAAAGTAAAGGGGAGCGGTGTAAAAATTGCAAGGGGGTGGGGGTGGGGTAGGGTGAAAGTAATAAAAGGTACGGAGAGAGGGAGGGTGTGGAAGAGTTGCGGCGCGGGTTTGGAAGAACCGCACGAAGTTGGTTAGGAGCTGCTGCTGGTTCGGATGGAAAAAGGAGAAAAGCCGCGGGCTGCTGCGGTGCGGTCAGCGGCTGCCGTCGGCGCCATCTGAATTTTTTAAACTCTGGCCCTCTCCTATAGGGGAGGGGGTCCATGAGATAGTTGCAGCCGTTCTCTCATCCACAAGCCGAATTCTTCACCGTGCACTATTTAAACAAGGAGTCGATATGTAATAAAAAATACGTACGAATTTATAATATTTACATACACAACGGTTGATTGACGTGGTGGTATGGTCCGCATGCATGTAAGCCAGCTTCAGCTTGTTTTTGATTGAAAGTGACCCTGAACATAAGAAGAAAACATTGCTTATAGGGCGGGTGGCAACGAGGATCGAATCCAAGAGCAGTACTTATGCGTACTTGTCCGGCCCAAATATGGCTTGCGGCTACAGAATATTCGCACACTATTATTATGACAGTTGTGATGCATAGAAGCCTAGTTGCTATTCACGGAATCACTCTAACATGATTGTTATTTTATTTATTGTGCTAATTTTGCTGTGTATAATTTTGTGGGCAAGGTTTTTAAGAACTGTCACATAATTCGTAGGAGAACAAACTCTGAGAAGGAGAGCCGGATCTGGGGATCGAACCCGGATCTTTCTCTATGTCGTACTTTAGCTTTTCTGGTCCACTCCAATTTCCTGGAAGGATATACTTTTCCAGAGACAGATGGCTATGTCCCATGTGTTTAAACGCGGCTCTTGAACACCGCTTAAATTTTTTTGGGCGTAAAGAGTAAGCGCAGGAATGAATGGAGGGAACCCTGAAAACTGGACGGGAAAGGTGTACTGTACACCGGGGGAGATATCGAGCCCCTGCAGGTTGGTGTGGGAAAGTTGCATTTGTTTCAAGGCGTGATCGATACACACAGGAGAAAGAAGGGAGGGGGAAAAAAAGAGGTGGTGGGTCGCATTAACGTGTTGGAATTCCGGTGACTGTCGCTGAAGTTTGGAAGCTCCGGGGATTTTACAAATGAGAGGAGAGGCAGGGGAGCGATTCTTGCTTAAAATTCACGGAGAAGTGCTGGTATTTAAATTTAAACCGGACATGGCTCAATTACACGCTCCGGTAGAGTAGGTCCTCCCAAGATGGCCGCTGTTGACAAAACCAAATGATGTGTGGACCCCACCGGAATCGACAAAACGGGGTCATTTCTTCCCGTAACCTTGAGCGCAGCTTGTTATTATGTGGGTGATGATTGAACCACCACAACAAATATTTTTTTGGTGGGGAATATTTGAAAGCGAAATCCTCATAATGAGATTGAAGCGAAGTTCCTGGTGGCGCCAACGGGAAATCTCTTTGGGAAGCCTTTCCCATTGCTGGAAGCGAAAATAAATAAAATCGTTTCCCAGGGATCCAGCTTGTCGCGGCGGCAGGGGGGGCACACCGGGTGGATTTTCCTTGGCACGTGCCCCACCCCCTCAATAAAAAAGGGGGCCAAATTTTTTTTCCGGGGGGGCAAGGAATTTTCTTGGGTGCTGCGAGGGCGGTCTTATTGAAAGAAATTAAATCGTGTTTGTTTTTATTTCTGCCCGCCAGCTACCTATATTGTGGGAATGGGTAGCACCTGTTGTTTCCAATTTTTTGTTGTTGTTGTCTAAACGCGAGTCAATATTTGCACGTTGTAGTCTGGGCCGACGCATCCATTTGAATGCTCTAATTTCAACTTGACGAGACTTGTGATCAACAACCCAGCTGTATGGTAATGTGGTTGTGCAGCTGGGGAATTTATTCGCAAAGCAAGTGTCTGTGCTACTGATTCAGACCTGAAAGCAATGTTTTAAACATTTGTTTAGGACAGCCGGAATGAGGTGATATGGACGTTTGATAGTCGCACGCCCTACTTTCGTCTAACTGTCGGCTCGGGGTACTTCCCTGTAATCGAAGAAAAGCAAGTCAGGTTTTACTTTCAGATACGGATAAATTATACATCGCATTAAAAACACTGGGTCAATCCTGCTTCTGTAAGTTCAGCACGTGTGAATCCAGACACTGCCAGTACAAACAGGACACAAGTTTGTACGCACTGAATTCAGACATTCAAATTAATTTAACAAACTTGCCAGCTGAGTATAGGACGAATATTGCATTTGCTATATGCAAATGTGTGTCTGTCCGATATCGACGCAAAGTGCTCCATAACCGTCAGGATAGAGACGGAGAGGCATATGGTGCGTGTCAAGGTCATCGCTCCGGCGTCGCCCAATTCGGGGGTGGGGTGGAGGGGGGTGTTGGCAACCCTGTCCTTTTCTCCCCATTTTCTTCTCTCCCGGTGCCGGATTGTTTGCAAAGGAGATTTTTGGGCGACATCCACTCCCCACCCCCGGGTGTGGAAATGGTGCACATTGAGGAAGAGCAAGGGTCGGTCGGATAGGAATCAGAAGGGGGGGTATATGTGTGTGTGTCTGCCTGCCTGCCCTAGAGGGGTGGAGGGGGGTCCTTTTTGGCCGGGGAAGCTTGGCTGCCCTGTCCCATCCACTTGTTGCACCCAAATTATTCAATCGGCGGGGCAGAGTGAGGGAATGGGGGCCTCGCAGTGTGCCATTGTGCGCCGCGGCTCTCCCCCGAGTTCTAAAATTACCGGCGCTCCTCGTTCCCACAGACCTTGCATCTGTCGGCGGCGCCATGTTGCCGGATCGACCCAAACCTACCACCTCTACCAGAATGAACAAACCTTCCAGCTCGCTTTTTGGATCCATCCAGCTGCCATATATACCCCTCTCTCATACTTGGTCATCCGCGAGCAGCCTCTGGACCATTAAGAAAGAAGGGGGTCTGCACAAGTCATCACTGGCGTATCTGTTCTGTGTCTGCTCTCGCACTTTCATTGCACACTGCGAGCCCTTTATGGTCGAGTTCAGAGAACTCGAGTGCGAGAGATATGTGAACATGTGCTGGGGAGGTCGAGGGGTCATTTTGCTAGGTTGCCTCCTTCACATATTGATGCGAAGGTTGAATATTTAGGCGTGTAAAAATTTGCTCCTCATTGGATCTGGATTTAAATGAACCGCATGGTGTGTGGCTGCAGGCTCTATTAACGTGTAGCAGTTTTCCCATTTACGATCGACCGCTTGGATTCCATGGTGCATTTGCCCCGGCTACTGTATATTCGATGCCCCGCCGATTGCGTCTGCCGAACTACCCATGCGATTGTTATTAGGCGCAGAAAACATAGACCTGCACGTTATGTAGAAATTGTCGGCTTCCGGTTTTTGAAGCAGGAGTAAGGCGGGGAAATTGAAGGGGGGGGGGGGGGGANATTCACCATCTGTTTCCACACAATGGGAACATTGTAACTTATGCTTGTTTTCATCCGGCTGCATTTGTACAAAACTTCCCCCTATTTTTTTTTCACCCTGCTCCAACAGTTTCGGTTCTTTGAAAATTTCAACAGTATATGGCCACATTGTGATGTCGGCAACAGGGATTCCATTTATTTTTTAAGTTTGCCGCGTTTTTTTTTCTAAATAATTCGGGGGTGGAGCAAAAGGTCGAATAATGCACACCGTGAGAGTAGCCCACGTTTGCTCTCTCTCCTGTTTAATAAATGCTGCCTTTTGTTTCCCAATGTTGCAATATTAGCACGGGAAGCTGGTGGGCCAGGAGAGGAAGAGGGGGGGTGCAATTACACGCACGTTTCCGGGGCTGAAACTTAGCAGAATGTTTACCCCGTTCCTTGAGACAGGAGCTGCCTTCATGTAGGCTGCAACCATCACGCCTTCATTCCTGGCATAAAATAATTAGCCGAGCGCAGGTAGCAGCTGCTGCTGTTTTCTTGCCCATCTTCCTGGAGGGCCGATTTTGCTCTAGAAGAACCCTCAAAAAAAGAGCGTAAGTGGACACAGGCAACAATGGCAATAACTCTGAGGGAGGAACATGTGCGTCTCTCCAACGTGGCCTCCACGCGACTTGGTGTAATGACCAGGACGGCAAAAAGTCACCGAGAGGCACCGACTTTATATTCCTTCTCCGTGTCACATCGTGTCGTGCTATATTACCCACAGAAATTAGCCTAATTTAATTAGGAGTAGGAAGGAAAGGGGGGAGGAGGAATGGAGTAGCGGGTAGGATTAAAATTCATAACAAAACTGGGAAACTTAATTACAGCGGTGGTTACAATCTGCCGTACAGCGTGTTGTGCATAAAGAGCCAAGTGAGAGGGGGGGGGGGGGGGGNGGGGGGCAAAATGTCCGATGTAGCCAGTGGGGGTGCCTTGGTCCGGTCTCACTTTTGCTTAATTAGACACCCGCCCAAGCCATACCGAACTTAGCGAATATATTGGCCATCCTGTATACGCACATAACTCGGCCGGTTTTCATTTGGCCTCATATCTAATTTAGGCTTCATTTTTTTAGTACATCCAGTAAGGGAGAGAAAATGATGAAACCTCTCTCGGGAGCTCAATTTGAGATTTCTCCATATGGTCGGGGGCAAAATGGACCAAAAACTCCGGAGACTTGTGTAATTATATCCCACCCGCCCANCCCCCCCTATTTTTTTTAACGGGCCTCATTCACCGTTTTGGGGGCTAAACAATTTTTTTTCGAAGGCAAGAATAATTTTTTGCCACGTGTTCAGCGCCAGCGACTTTGGCAATAATTATGGGTTGTCGGAAGCGTAAATAAAATAACTTCCATGATAGCTTTGTTGGTCAGTCAAGTTAAAAACTGCATGCTCGAAATACGCCGATGGAATTTTTGTTTCCGTAAAAAAAAAGCCTGTACACTCATGGGCGGAAGTTAATGAGCCTGCAATTTGGCTTAGTACTATGGGTGACTCAAAATGGGTGCACCTTGGATCTACAACCATTTTTCTTCACAGTCACTAACCAATTCCTGCTATGAAATTTGCGAAGGGAATAATGGCTATGTGAATTATTTTACCACGTGAATTATCACCCAGTGATTTTATCTATTTTATTTGTGTCTTTATTAATAGAACTACTGTATATTTTACACTATACACTGTACAAATATATTAATATATTTGCATAGTGTATATTTTCCAGTGTCGAAAAATAAATTTATTAATTTCTTTGACGGTTGACGTGGGTTTAACCTACGACATAGCATTCTTCTGCTGCATTTTTACTAGATAGTAGGGGCAGAATACGTATTTTTGGCGGTTCAATTTTGCATTATGCGAGGCAGAAAAGGGAAAGTTAATAATATAAGGGTTCGTAATTAAGGGGTATCCTAGAAAATGTTTCATGCTTGCGCCCCGTAAATTTCCACCGTGAGTACAGCACCGCCGTACTTGGCACAACAACGTACGTGTGTTCGAAGCCGGTTGGGATTATACCTTCCCAGTTTCTCATCTTCTCAGCCCAACTTGACACGCTTTTTGGCAATAAATTACCCTTGTTATGAAATAATCACCTTGTACACACGGTGCCTTACCGTGTACGTGTCGGCAGTGTGGACTCGGATTAGAGGACTTTCTCAGAGCGGAATCCTTGGCAGGCTATTTTGCATGATACGTGAGGTGCGAAGAAGCGTTTCCCCCTCACACACACGTACACACACTAAGCATCCGGCTTGTTTCTCACGCATCTTCCCACCGTACCTACACACTTGTTGAGTGTCTTTGCTGTGCGTCTCTCTCCCCCTATATTACAACCGGGTGGGTGCTTAGGCTCGATATGCAAATGAAGACTTGTATTGTCCGCCAAGCCTGGGAGTCTGGGTCTCAAGACCCCCCCATGACCCCAGGTTCCCACGATCTAGCTCAGGTGCCCTATGCATCCAGGATTAGCCCCCAAGTCCTTTTTTTAAAAGGTTGGCTGGGCTGGGGCGATGGTCCTGATGCTGTGGCAGTTTCCTACCTGGAAAAATATCTGGCCTCGCTGCCTTTCATTGGGCACGCATGAGAAAGGAGCAGTCCTTATGGCACAAGGACTTGTGCAGCCGACGGGCAAATGACAGATGGGGAAATTTTTTGGGAGGGGAGGGAGAGAGATATAATTGTCCCGGGGCGTTTATGCATGGAAAACCACAAAAGTCGCGGGGCGATATTAAGCAGCGGATGATTGAATATTAGGGTTCCTATTTGGAGGGGAGCGTGGGAGAAAAACCAGAGACGGTGAGAGTCTCCTCAGGGGGTGCACCGAAATTTTCTGGTTGAACATAATAATTGGGGGGCATTGTTTCAGTGTCGGTTTAATTAAATTAAGGCTGAAGTGTTGCGTGGGGTATAAGTGGGAGCGATAACATTGTTTCAACGACATCACAATGTTTGCCGAAAATGCGGCCTCCCCGAAGCTGCTTACTTTTGTTTTATTTTTATTTTTTATGATCCCATCGACAATTAGCATGATAATTACATGGGTTTCGACATACAAGACATGGTCTGTGCACACGGTATATTTCCTAGCCAGTAGCGTAACGTATTAATTTCGCTTGCCGTACAATTGTTCAGTAGTCGCTTTTGTGTTGCTCAAAACTGACATTTCCCTGCTCTCAATAACTGCTTGCACTGTACCGTCCCGCGTCATGTTCAGGGGGAATTCATGTCCTGAACCTGACAGCTCCATCCATTTGATGCGAAACGTCAACGCCACCTTAGGCCAACAAGTTAATGATACGTTTTGAAATATGCAGTGTGGGAAATTTGTGCATGTTGGTGCACACAGGTAGTGGGGACCCAACCAGAATATGTGTAGAAAAAAAAAGGCAGGAGGACCAGGTGGTAGTTGGGGAGGTTGAGCAGCATCGACCTTGAGTGGGTTGTGTAGTAGCCAGAAGCTGTGATCAAGAGCCGGCTTCTTCCTCTCTCCGGCCGCCATCAAGGTCTCAGAAAGCAGCCAGAGAGTGCGTTAACTATCTGGCCATCGCAGCACACACACACAGTCACACACACACAAAAAAAAATCTTAGTGGGTTAGAAAAATCCAAGTACGGTGCATCACATGCGTCAACACGCTCATCTTCAGGGGTTTTTATGGGCTCAGGGGGTCATCGACTCAATTTACGACGTTCATGTGACAAACTGGAGTCGACCCTTAATGGCTGGTGCTGGCCTGCACCAGAATATATATCCGCAGCTGCTGTTTGTATGCGGTGCCCTTTTATATATTTAAAAAAATTGTCGAGATATATATGGTGCCGGGTCGGATCCTTCACGCGGACTTGAATCACCTGACATGTATGAAGCGCACACACGCGGCGCTGGACAAGTTTCCTGGAAGCATGTTTTATTCACGGGGCTCATTTGTACCGGCGCGGAACTTCCTGAGAGAAGGCGACGAGGGAAAAAAAAAGTGATGGAGAGAAGAAAAAAAAAATTGTCGCCTAGGAAACATGGTGGAAAAAGTATGTCTCGCTAGGATAAAACTGGGTTCACCGGTGGATGGTTTTCAATGTTAACGTATCTATTCAGACCCATCCAGACATGCACTGCAAGCGGTGCAGTATGTACGACGTAGGGTGGGGGAGAGGTAGGGTCAAAGATCGGTAACCCAGGAAACCGGTGAAACATCGATAGTCTGGATGTGCTGTACAACCCGCCAGACTGGTTCAAATATATTTTTTTTATCGGATTGCATTTAGCGAAGATCCGATTTTAGTTTATTTATAGTACAAAATACAACCGGCCAGTCCCGAGCCGTCGATTGTTTACTCCTAGATTTGACGTGTCAACTTTGATGCGGGGCGTTAATTTTAGTAAACATCTAGCGGAACCTCGCCAAAATGTCCTTCAAGCCCCGGGTTCGGATTTAGCACCGCCCGAGCTCTGCCTCGGGAACAGACCGACTCGTGCTCTCTGTACTACTTTACATACTAAATGAATTGAACTCCCCCCGCTACCCCCCACCCCACTCAGCTTCAGGCTTTAAAAAAAAAACTCTATACTCGAACATTGCCCCTCGAAACGTTTTTGTGTGTGTATGTGCGCGCGCGATTTTTTTTTTTCTCTCGCCGTACATTTCTGGCGTGTGGCGCTCAAACGGCGATAAGGCAATCGTGTTAAATTCAGAATGTGAGCAAAAACCTTGAATGGGTTACCTTGAACAATGAGTCCTCGGGGGGACTGGAGGAGGAAGGAGTTGGGGCGGTGGGGGCGATGTGTTGTTGTTATTGTGTCTCCGCCTGCGCGCGCTAAGGTTGGCAGCTCTTTTTTTTTAGCAGGAAAAAAAAAATCGATTTTGAAACTTCTCCTGAGGGAAGGGAATCAGGATGGCCAACTATGCCAATTTTTTTCAGATACAAAATTTGCAACCAATTAGTGTGTATATATAAAAAAAAGTGCGAGTAAGAAAACTAGTATGTATTTTTTTTGTGTGTGTGTGTGTGTGCTGGAAGGCAAAGCTCGGTAGTCATACCCCCCTACCCACCCATCCCCCTAGTCACGTGACGAGGCCCCGATTGGCTGGGAACCCCCAACCGTGGAAGGGGGGGTTGGTGGGGTGAAAAAAGGGGAGAGGAGGGGGCGCCCCCCAGCCGAAATGGCCCCCTTTTTTACGTCGCTTTTTTTTCTGCTGCGCCGCAGTGTGTGAGCGGAGGCCAGGCTCGAAAGAGAGAGGCAGAGAAGGCAAAAGGGGGGCTTCAGGACTAGCCAGCATTTTTTGGGGGTTGGGTGGGGGGGTTCGAAAG
Source organism: Catajapyx aquilonaris (assembly GCA_000934665.2). NCBI lineage: Eukaryota > Metazoa > Arthropoda > Diplura > Dicellurata > Japygidae > Catajapyx > Catajapyx aquilonaris. The sequence continues at coordinate 45,465 of JYFJ02001113.1, forward strand.
AGGGGGGTGGGAATAACCCCCCCTCTTGAAAGAAGAAGAAAGAAAAAAAAAAAATTAACCCGGAGAGGAGAGGGGGGGCAACCGTGGCGGGTGAAGAAGTGCAGACACGTGTGTGGCGTTACGGGAGATGGGGTGGTGGTAGTGACCTGTGTGTGAGACGACGGACAGTGTGTTATATTATTTTGGGAGCCGGTCAGTGCTACAACACTGGCGGCCACTAGCCCTCCGCATCCTCTGGTCCAGGTACAGGACCACGCTTTCAACCATCACCACCACCACCACCACGGCGGGGACCATCAACTTCATGAGATGCCGCTGATGGACCCGAATGAGTGCGGCGGCTCACCGTTGGCGTATCCCAGCGAGTATCGGACGCCGTCGCCGTCGGAGACTGACCTGAAAGACCCCGGCGACCAGAAGGTACCATCCAGAACCAGAGGATTTATATACACAAAAAAATATATATGTGGAAGGGGGGGGGGGGGGGTGTTTGAACCTAGATGGGGGGAGAGAGAGAGAGAGTGGGTGGGGTTGAGGGGGTAAAATGGTGCCTCCCCGGAGCCGTTTTCGGTGGTGGCTGGCGTGTGTGGAAGCCCGTCTGGGCCAAAAAACCGTTTCTCGAGGCTGAGTGGCGTGTGTCCTCTATCTGCCAAAAACTGCTGTGGACCGCCGACCGCACCGAGCGCCGCTGGTTTTTTTTTTTTATGTGTGTGTGCAGTATTTTTATTGCCATTATGTTACCGGTTTTTGGTGGCGCGTGTGATTTTTTTGGCCGGGATCGGATAATATTAAGAGAAATGTGCGATTATGTGTGTGGTGCTGTTCGGGTACAACCGGGTGCAGTAGGCTGAATTGTGTTGGTGATGGGAGTTAATAAAAGGGGGGCTAAAAATATGAGAGCGTAATCGTATGCGCTTAAATAAATATGTTGCGAAATCTTGTAATAAACATGTGCGATATGGGGGAGAAAGAACAACAAAAGGTTAGTGTTTTTTAAAGGCCGATGTTGCCAGTGGATGCTCACATGTTCTCACAGTTGATATCACGTGGCAAAATGCGGCATGGAGTGTTCGATCGATTTTTATTCATAAGTAATGTAATGGAATAATCGGGGAGTAGTGACGTTCACTTTTTTTTTAAAGTCTAGGCGCTAACTTTTTCTATAAATACGCGCAGACTGAATCGAGATTTAGGCTGAAGCGAATCGGAATTTTTTTGATGTCGAAGTGGGGGGGGAAAAAGTGGTGCATTGTGAGCTGAATAAAAGAGAGTGAAATTTATTTGACAATGCTCGATACTTATCTGGCCCTCCTCACCGCCCCCTAAAAAACTAGTCTTGTAATCTTACAGATTACCATGTCGCGTCACAGTATCACTATTTTAGCAGGCTATAAAAATCGGATTTGTTTGTCTCCTAATAGCTGACAAGTCACTAAATTCTATTTAGTACCGAATCTCTTCAGCAGTTCTCTCTTGAATGAACGGAGAAGAGAGGGGAAAAAAAATATTTTTTTTCGGCCCTTCCCTCCTTTCCTCGGTGAACTTTTTTGTGGATCAATAAGGGGGTGCCCGGTCCCCGAAACCTGCGTACAGTGAAGACATGTATTATTACAGACATCGGCGTATTGTATGCATCGCCTGCAAATATATTCAGTACATGTACCCACACTCGGTGCCATATGTTGTTTACATGCGGGCTGCATAATTTTTTGTATATTGTAGTATGGTGGGGGGAAAATATTGTATGTGAATATCTCGATTGTTGGCAGCATATGGGCGTTGTCCGAATTCGCTTCCACGAAGAGCGGTGTTGCAGGGTATGGGGAAGAACCTGGGAGAGAGAAAAAAGATGGTGGATTTTTTGAGGGTGTTTGGCGTCCAGAGGCGTGCATGTGGGAAATTATGAATGCGCAAGTGGCATGAGTGTAATTGGCCCGTACCTGCTGCTCCTGGAAGAGAGCCCCGGCCATCCGCTGTAATGAAGGGCAAACACTGTGTGCACACACTACTTGCCGGGCATTCCAGTTGCCCCCAGAAAGCTTCAGGGTTGGAAATAAAAACAAGCCGGGATCCCATTGGCATCTGCACTGCGGGAACCTGATGGAAGCAGCACATTTTTTGGGGACGGGAAATTTTTGGGAGTTCCCAATTGGGTGCATGGAGGTGCATTTGGGATGGTGCATGCTGGGGGATTGGGGTGTTAAAAAAATTTTTTTTGGGAGGTATCGCCCAGACTGTTTCCTGCTGGAAGGGCGGCGATCAAAGGAATGCACCTGGAGGGACGCCAGCCTAACCCCCCCGCACTCCTCTGCCACCCATCCCCTACTACCTCCCATTTACTTCTTTCGCCCTCCTACTACCACCACTTCTTCCTCTGGGAACAACGCTTTTTTATACTGCCTAACCGGCGAGGGTTCGAAAATCAACTCCAGTAGGTCACGTTATTTGCAAACCGTCGGTTAATTAAGTAGGGTGTCCTTAAAGCGATTATGTCAATAGGAACCAACAGGAGCCAATCAATAGCGTCATTTGAGTGAGCGCCAATGTTCATAATAGCATTATTGTCAAGGGCTGGTAAAGAGTGGGGAGATGGTTATTCGGGAAATGAAATATGGAGCGGCGAATTTGCATTCAATTTACATGAGCGAGTGCGTGCAACAAAGCTGCTTGGGGAGGGGGGGGGGGGGCTATAATTGTTGCTATAAATGCGGTGGCATCTTGCAGTCAAGTTGTAACCCTCCAAATTGTCCGGTATCGAACTAAAATTGTGGTGTGCAATAACCACGCCCCTTCTTTGTCTGGAAAATTATGCGGACAACCCAATTAATGAATCGACTTGGAGGCCCCGCTATTAAGCCGATATTTACAAGATGCATAAGAATATGTAATGTGTCCAGCCGCTATTGTCTGGTAGAAAAGCCCCGTATGATTCGAAGGGTGAAGTCACTCAATAATTTGTTTCTAAGAACTGGCTTGGTGTGGCGTATGACTGTTGCCTCCAGGCGTCCAATTAAGATTTCCCAGCTCTCTTCATGCAGAAGTGGCCTTACAACTCTTCTGAGAAATTTTTGTAATACTTTCTATATATAATTCAAAAATAAATGGTATTGCTTAAAAATAAACTGTATTGCCCAACCTGATTATTTTTGAGCTGTTTTGCATATAATATATTTGATTATTTTTTTAAAAAATGGTGTGTGTGGATATTTGGTTTTAAAAAATTCGGTGTGTATTGTGGTTAGGTAGGTAGGTGTAGGTAAAGCTTGGGGTCGACTTCCGCTGCGATGGAACAGAACAGGGGCCCTGAGCTTTGTTGCTATCACAAGCAGCATCGAAGAGGAGCTTGGGGGAGCCAGCAGAGCGCATCCTCCCCTTCCTCTGTCCTCCCCCAGCTCCCCCCAGTCCCTCCACCCCCTGGCTCTCCCTATGCCAACCCCCACCCCTCACCAAGGGACACCCACCCTCCCCCATCTATCACTTTGCAGTGGTGTATTCATCGCCGGTAGCAAGTCACCCTTTTTAGTCTGCGCCCCACGGTTATAACTCCCAGTTGCAAGTGTGAATGTGGATAAAGAAGCGAATAGAAACAAAGAAGAAGAAAAAAAACGCGTGAGAAGAGCTTGCTTTAAAATCACGCGCTTGAAATGAAAATTATCAAGATGTGTAGTTGATTATAATCTGATGGAGAGTGCGCAGTATATGGTAGGGTGGGTTTACATGCTGAGGTGGCGATAATATTTTATACCTGCCTGTACTCCCAGGAGGCTTTCATAGAATATCGTGGAAGGAACTGGCTTGTCATTCTTACATCATTGTTATCTTCGGATACAGTCCTTATTACGGAATTGGCTTTTTAAATGTGACTCGGATGTTTGATATCGATATTGCTTTGCTTGCGTTGATATGTGACGTTTTTTCCCCCTCTTTCTTTCATGATGACATGTTACACACATTTTTACGCTTTTGTGACGAGGCAGCAGGTTTTGTTGCGTAACTTTGCGTCACTGATGTAAGCATATATGATGCTCGGGGCAAATGTGACGCTTCGGAGGAAGTTGATTTTTAGAGATGGATAAATGCGACATGTTCTCTTGTACATTACAATTATTGAAATTGTGCAAGTGGAAAGTAGAAAAATTGCTAGTAAGTTACTTTTTATTGTTGTTTTTCTTCAAATGTGCACTGTAATATACGCGTGGTTTATCTGACTTCCTGTCTTTAAGAGGAAATCTTGTTCAAACATAAATTAATTATGAATTCAGGACATGCCTAAGGCATTGTAGAGTTAAATATAAATCTAGTCAGGGGTGTAATTAATGCCAATTATACCATTTTGCATGGCCTGTAATCGTAGTATTAATGGTTACCGAAGCAACCGATTAAGCGGAAGGAGAGTTGAGCATATACGACCTCTAATACTGTGTACAGTATAACGATCTCGTGGCTACATATCTCTCAAGGTGAGATGAAGCCTACCTTTCTAACGCAATGAAGGACACACTGAAGTTGGGTCAAATTCTTTGAAGAAGTCACGATAATAAACACTAATTTATTACAAATAGATACCAAGCTTCGAGAAGATGATTCACTTAAATTATCTCAAGGTGATAAACAGGTTAGCGAATATAGTGTATATAAATTATTGCAAATGTTGTTGGGGATAAGATGCCACATTGAGCAAAAAGTGATCCGTTGCAAGGACAAAATGGTCATGAAATTTTAGGTAGGTAAAATAATATTACATGTTCCTCTACAACAATTAGTGTACAGTATTTATTAAATGAATTTACCCGTGGAATTACAGGAAAACAGAGAATCGCGGCGCGCCTCATATTTTGTCTCTCACTGTAGCCTAATGGAAGACATGTTCTCATGAAGAAGGACAAAAATTCACGAGAGGAATCCTGCTGTATATACGCGGGTTAGATTGACATTGCACTCATTTCACGAATAGCCATAGTCCTGTTGCTGCACTGACGTGGTACTTCGGAGTTCTTGGATGCCTTGTCTGAATGAATGAGACTGAAACGACAGTAATTATTACTTTTCAAACTCTGTTCTCGTAGTATTTGCATGCAAAGTGATGTCCTCTGCACAATTTTCACTCTGCTACCCTTTGGGCACACTCACCCAAACGAAAACGGAGTGTTGTACCTCCCTCCCACCAGCATCAAATAATGTACTGGCACTTCCAATTATCCGTACGTAATTGTACGTCGTCACTGGCAGATCGTAAAAACCACCCAAGTCGGCCGTGAATAAGACAGCGCATGCTATACGTACGCAATTTTAACAAAATATCATCCGACTGTTGACCGGTCAGAGTGAACTATTGACGTGACTGACAAGTCAGTGGCATAATGATACACTATCTAAGAGTATTTTAATTGCCACAGTCAACAAGCTCGTGTAAGAGAAAAAAAAACGTGAATGTCGTAACTATTTGACAGACTATTACAAACATTTAAGATGGCACCGGCAGCCATATATAGTTTTGAGATAAAAAGAAGCGGGATTATTGGGATGGCCTGAATTAGCTGTATTAATTTCTGATGGTTTCATTATCAGTGGTTCGTCTGTACACGCTCGGAAATTTGATTGCTGGAATTTATTTCTTGAACTATCCGCACTTAGTCTGTGCATCACCGTTGAAATATGAACGCGTCTAACTACAATGTGGATCGTCGAAATTAAAGTTAGAATTAATTAGCCCAACTCTTCGTACTGACCCTCTGCCGACGCAAATCATTATTGTCAGATATTCTTCAATCACTTAAAGAGTACCTGAGCTGCACAGGCATATAGAGACATCCTTGAATAATGCATCTCCGCCATGCAGCCATGCAGTGGAGAATTGCATCCCGGCAGGATGCACCGACGCACTTTGAGCGCGTGGTCGTCGACTGTTACGCAATGTACAGGCGCGGGGGGTTGTAGAGACATAAGTGTGAGTGTATATAGACAGCGACAGTTGTGTGTCGGTGGTGGGTGGGGGAAGGCAGGGAGGGAAGGCTTCCATTCCCTCCCCTAGTAGTTTGGGTGCATGGAGGCAGGGACAATGCATCCTGCAGCGACTGCGCTGCCCCATATTTCATGGGGCTGCGATCAATAAAAGGCTCGTTTGTAGGCAGAGCCGGCCAAGATGACTCCCATCCTTGAAGTGCTGCTAGTTGGGGGCTTCAGAGAGGGCAAAACGCTCAAATTGTTTCTAGGCGGTGCCTCTCCCACCCCCCGGCTAAGAATAATCACAAATTGGTGCATCATGGCGCGCAATGATGATTGTTTTTGTGGGTTTTTTTTGCGCGCGACTCCCGTAGTTTCATCAGAGTTTACGCCATCGTTTCATTGATAAACGGACGGGAACTTCTATATCGGTCGCCGATGGTTGTGACTCCATGTTTAGTGTGCAAGGTTCAAGGTTGGTCCTTTGTACTAACCTCGCGATATCGTTCGTAATCTGTGTGGCAGCGTCTGCTGCGGTGGTTGCTGTTTTTCAGGACGTCTGAATTTCGAACCTGCGACGAAACCGGACCTTTGTATACACACGAGTCGATGTATCGGCTAGGGTCGGACCTTGTTGGAGCATAGGGAAATGCGATTTAATAATTCAAGTACCTGTAAACTGTGCAGACTGTAAGCATTGCGTTGAATAGTTGATATACATATATAGGCGTATATACTTGAGCATGTGCCTTGTGGGAAATGGGTAGGGGGGAAAAAAAAGCTGGCAGACGAAACTTGGCGTAGCATTTTTTTGGGTAGGAGTGTGGATCTGATGGCCAAGACATTGCAATATTGTATACTTGAGCCTAGAGTTTGAATCATTTCTGCATACGTTCTGCGCACCCCCCACTGAGAGTGGGCTCTGATGCATGTTACTCCCTTTTCCCTATGTAGCTTGTCTAGTTGGTACTTCTTGTATTTCGTCTCTCTCTGATGGAAAATTGTGATGTCCAGGAATGACGGTAGCAACTAAGTAAAAATATGCAAAAAAAAGAAAAGAAAAGCACCACTTCCTTGGCTGTGACAGGTTGATGAGCCAGTAGAGATGTGGAGAGAGCTCTTGGTGTAGACTTGTCTGATTGGCAGTGTATCATCCTGATAGAAAACCAAAAGGCAGTCGTTTTGCATGACGCGCGGGCCCAGACCTGTGTGATGTACAGTCTTTGACAGACTCCCGAGTGTGGCCACGGAATGTAACGAAAAAAGAGGAGAGGGCACTGCGAGCAAATTGATCGGTCTGATGACACACAAGTAGTGCCCTCCCGTTTTGTGTAGCTAGCAAAAATGGGGAGTCTTGTCACTTGTTTTATGATCTTATGCAAGTTATATTATTCTTATATTCTTATATAATCCGGATATTGCTATGAAACCGGGGCACTCATTCCCATCTCTTCTGTGCTCCTTGCAGATATTCGGCTCGAAGGCAGACCTGCAGCTGCACACCCAGATCCACATGCGCGAGGCCAAGCCGTACAAGTGCTCGCAGTGCAGCAAGGCGTTCGCCAACAGCTCGTACCTGTCGCAGCACACGCGCATCCACCTGGGCATAAAGCCTTACCGCTGCGAGATCTGCCAGCGAAAGTTCACGCAGCTGAGCCACCTGCAGCAGCACATCCGCACGCACACGGGCGACAAACCCTACAAGTGCCGGCACCCGGGCTGCAGCAAGGCCTTCTCGCAGCTGAGCAACCTGCAGAGCCACTCGCGATGCCACCAAACCGACAAGCCCTACAAGTGCAACTCGTGCTACAAGTGCTTCTCAGACGAGCCCTCCCTGCTGGAGCACATCCCTAAGCACAAGGAGTCCAAGCACCTCAAGACGCACATATGCCAGTACTGCGGAAAGTCCTACACGCAGGAGACCTACCTGACCAAGCACATGCAGAAGCACGCAGAGAGGACGGACAAGAGGCCGCCCATCTCTGGAGCAGCGGCGGCCGCGGCTGCTGCGGCTGCTGCGGCAGCGGCGGCGCTTAGGAACGACGCGGCGCCCTACTGGTCCAGTAAAGCGTCGACGGCGGCGGCGGTGGCGGCGGCCGCGGCTGCCGCTGCCGCCGAGAGTGGGGGCAGTGGCGGGAGTGGACTGGACGCCATGCACCACGACGGACGCGTCTCGGCCGAGTCCTGCCTACAACAACAGCAACAGCAGCAACAGCAGCAGCAGAGCAACATGTCGGAGCACCAGCACGGTAGGAGTGCGGGTCCGGGGAGTGGGAACAGCAGTGGCGGGGGAGGAGGAAGCAGTGGCAGTGGTGGTGGACTGTTGGGCCAGGGGCGAGACCCTATGGACCCCAGGAACCTGGGAGGTGAGGACCTGCGGCACCACCTTTCCCCGGCGGGACAGATGCCCTACGAGGCCATCGCCACCACCAAGACCAGCTCGGCCTTCACCCCCATCCAGTCCAGCAGCATGCTGCCCATCTCGACCTCCCAGCTGGGCATGCCCACTTCCTCCAGAGCATACATCCCATACGAACCCCTCTCCTTCCCAAAGACCTCCTCGCAAGTGGCGGCAGCCATGGATATGAAACCATCCGCCAACACCTTCCCCAACCAGCTCATCTCGCTGCACCAGATCAGGAACTATGCACACCAGCCTTCTATGGCCAGCGAGCACCTCCTCGGACTCAAGGAAAAGGGCCAATAACCCTGACTACCCTTCCCTCCCTAAAAACAGCAACAGACAACAAAACAGCAACAACAACCAGCATGCCACTCCACTGATGGTGCTGCACACACCCTCGCCCAAGTTGTACCTCACCAACTATATAGTTTGCGCGTGTGCTCCGCCTCTTTTTTCTTCTTCGGACAGTGTTCACGTTCCTCCCGACAGTTGTAGATGCTGCTCCTATTCTACTACTGCTGTAAGAAACAAACATGAGAGAAAAAATTTTTACCAACGTTGAAGGATTAGTGGACGGTTGGGTTCATATTATAGGATTATAGGATATGATCTACATATGCAGCTCAGGATATCTGTCACAGTATACCGAAAACACACTCAAGAGGGTTGTAGTTTTGGGGGGATATGGGCACCCATCACAACCAGTTCGACCAAAAGGTACGTTCAAAAAGTAGGGAGAAATAATGTCGCCTGCCTTTGTGGTACACTATATACACACATGTTAAGTGTTGGCCTCGTGCTGCTCTCATAATTCCCAGTGATCGTTGTTAAATTGATGTAGCACAAGGGAGCACTTGACATTTGTGTGTTTTTGTTTTGTTTTGTTTTGTTTCAATAAAAAGTGTCCTCTTAGCCGGCGACTGCTCTCATTGCAGCTTAGTTTTTACTTATGGAAAAGCCGAGCAGAATAATGTTAGAACAACTTAATGCTAGGCGGCGGAACACTAAAGGGTCCAAAGCTGCGGTGGCCATTTTGTTTCACATCCTCTCGAAAATATGTCCCATATTCACTCTAGTCGTTAGTACAAACTGTTCATTCTGAGACATACTCTCATGCCCCGGAAACTAGTGTCCACGTAAATGCGGCGACCTCGAGTGATACGGTACAAGAAAATCGGAGAGGACAAAAAAAAAATCAAGGTCTCTTTTTTTTGCTATTAAATTTTTTTTTATATTTTTTCAAATAATAATGTACCGTACCTGTGGCAATCGCTTCCTCCGAGGTGAACTGGTTGAATTGGGAGCCCAGAATCCAGCCCAAAAAAATACCCTCGGATGCTCACAAAGGCGGCACAACGGACAACAACATGGAGCAATTATTTCCTGTTATGTACACAGTGTAATAAGCTCTTTTATATGTAATTTTAGTGACTACAGACTAGTCTCTTGGGGCCATTACTTTGCGTGTAACTGGGGGAAAAAATGCCAGAAAGGATTTCTTTTTAAGGCGGGAATCTGGTCGAGGTCAGCGACACTGACCGGTCGACAGAGAGTGGCATTATTTTATAGTAATAAGTTACATAGGCCTACTAGGTAGCGTGGGAGAATACTTACTGAGGCTCGTAATGTGAATCTTGTGTTGTTTGTTTTTCGTCCATGGCGCACCGACACTATCATAATTTTTTTATACTGTATACATGCGTGCAATACCGTTGATTTTTGTTACAAAAAGAAAAAAAAAATTGTTTGGTTCTAATTGTTTTACCTCAGCACTGGATGTCACAATAGGGGGAAAAGGGCGTTATGAAACAATATTGTTGCCGGTGTTTATTGCAAGCCAAGGATGCAACAGTGGTGCCCTGGGGCTTATTTCCAAGCTGCAGACTTGAAAGGGGTGGCGGGCTTACTCTTTGACTCTAGCTTTATCTTGCCACTAAAACGGCGTGAACGACAGAAGCAGAGCAGCTTCCTTCCCCACTGCAAAAAAAAAGATGGAAAAAAATCTTAAGAAAAAAAAAAATGGAGGGTCGAGCAGGGGAAAGGGAAAATCGCTGTTCAAGTTTTTTTTTTGAGAAGTTTTATTGGTCGTTTGTAGTATAAAAGAGCAGGGGCTTACTACTTACTCATGCTCTGCATGGTTTAGTACCAAAGATATTTCACCTATCTGAACTATTGCAGTCGCCTAATTACTCTTCAATTGTGTGCTCTGTTTCTATACCATGTTCTGGTCTATGTTTCTACCTCACTTATGTTATATTCGTTGCAATTCTATCCGGGGAAGGGGGGGGGGGGATGCCAGTGATACACTCTGGTTTAATTAATAGTTATTTTTTGTGGACTTTTTTGTGTCAGCTTGGAAATAGGCCCGACCGTTACTGCTCATGTACACGTGTGACGGAGATTAGTGTGTTGGAAGCCTACTCGAAAGATGCCTCGCAATCAAGTCAGTATTTTTTTTTTTTTTTTTAGTTCTAACCCTCCCCCAACCTCTTGAATTTCGCAAGCTACCGACTCACAGCTCAGTGATTCTTATTATTTGTCCTGGACTCTTCACAATATTATTATTTGAATTTCGTAAAAATATATACGGAAAGGTTGCATAATTGGCCTTCTCTCTCTTTTCCAACAATTAGGCCATGTTGGTTAGAACCTCCTTGTCTCAAAACCTTATAGTATGCCCAAGTGTACCTTCGGCGCGTAGCAGGCTATAAAATGTAATAATAAATGGAATTCTAGCAAAACACATCTTAGAGCTCAAAAGAGGTTCCGCAGATAGCAATACAAGTACCTGGTGCCTTTCCACCAACGAAATGTTGTCCTCGAGGCAGATGTGTTATTCATAGGATGACAATAATAATGAGGCATAGAGATGAAGGGAGAAAAAAAAGTGTCATAAAAATACGAGTCGAGATGAAAAAACAAATGGATTCATCCATGTCCACAATTTTTTTAATGCTGATTGTTTTTTTCATTATTGTAACTTCTGCCACTTTTGGAACAAGTGGAAGCCTTCACACCCATATACGTAAAACAAGCATTCTGATACATGACACACATTGCACCTTTTTGCACATTTTTTTTTTCTTCTCAAACTTGATTTTTCCAGTCGGCGCTTTTCGGTTCCAATTTGTCACAGCAGGATGTGGTTTTCGTGACAGATCCCAATTCACCACCACTCACATGCTTTTCACACGGATGACTGGTATTATTGTTGTTGCATACAGAGTTGCAAAGGGGGGGGAGAAGGGATGCGGGGGAGTTAGGCCTCATGACGTCGACCATTTTTTGGGGGGGTTGGGGAGGGAGGGGGGAGAAATCTTGAGGGGAAGGAACAAATAAAATAAAATAATAAAAAAGCCTAGAAGCTCAAATATCTGTAAACCAATGTTTGTGCCCTTTGAATATTATACGTACTTCTTAACTGTTCTTGTTGAATTTCTATCTATATGTATAGATTATATTTCAGAACATTTAGGAGTGTGTTTTTACGATATTAGTGTCCAGATACAAAAATACCTCGGATTAGGAGATGAACAAGGTCACGTAGGAGTAGTCGGGTATAACGATTTTTTATACTGTGGTGATGAATTCTGTTTTTACTTGTTGGAATTCGGAAGCCATCCCGTCAAAGTTCCCTATAAGTAGGACGTGCGTTGTCTGTCGAATCAAATTTAAACAAAATATTAATCGTAATAATAAAAATAAATAACAATAATAATAATAATCTACCTTCTCTACAGACTAGTGGTGGTATTGCATTGGACACTTGCATCCACCACTGGCAATTATACTTGTACCGTTTTGCTGTTAAATACTGTTAATAATAATAGTAATAGTCCTAATGATTATTTAAGAAGAATCGCTTCTGCTGACTTTCTTAAAAGTAATCAGTGGTCAGCCAGAGTCTCCGGAAAATACCTGATTCATCCTTCTCGCTCCATTTTCCCCCCCTTCATTCCATTGGCTCATCCTTGTTTTCACCTGCTTGCATTCTTTAACACCTTGACCACAGTTCCTTGTTTTGACTCAATCCCTCAGTACATTGGGATCTATACGGGAAGGCCGACCTGACGAATACTTTTTTATTGTTGTTATTTTTTTTTCCTTCAATGGGGGAAAGGACCATCACATTCATTCCCCAAAATATGGAAAAACCCGATGGTGGCAAAAAAAAAAACATCAGTTGCGTTGTAGCATACTGTATGATGTAACAGTTTTATTCACGTGTTCGTAGATAAACGTATGGTAGGCAACTCGAAGCAGCAGTGATGTTTAAAAGGTCGTATTTTGTTATACTATTGCTCTTTTGGGTGATATTTTTAAGAAGAGTGAAGGAGAGAAGAAGAAAAAAAAAACACAAAAAAATGATAAATAAAATGCGCAAAAACTGAGACTCGGAGAAAAATCCTTTTTCCTATGATGTAGAGTAGTAACTCAGTGAGGAAGTGAATTTTAACGATAGTTTTGCATTTTTTAGTGTTGATCGTGTACAAAGTGTATGATAATATTATACAGTCTCTGCATTTTTGAACCTCACTTCGAACTGAGTGTTATTTTTTCACATGGCAATCGCATGCAACTATGCTGAAAAAGCTTGTGTGTGTCGTTTTTTTTTTTTACAAAACAAAACTTCTTGCATGATGGAAAGAAAGCGTTAATATTGTACGTATTGTGTAGTTGATAGAGGGTTGATTGTACAGAAACGGGAATGTACAGAAAAATCAAGAGTCGAGCTAACTCTGCCAAGCAAATCAGAGAAGTCAAAGGAACTGAAAATATGGCACCAATTTTTTGACATTATTTTTCAGTTCCTGGGCCTTCTGTTGATGAGACCGCTTAGTTCCCTCCCAACCCATCCAATTAGAAACAGTGTGAAACGCTGTCTACAAAAAACTTTGAAAAAATAAACTCAAAAAAAATGTGCGCAAGTGCCCTCCGAGAGGATTGAGGCATATGCGAGTACATTGTGATAATTAAGAGGGCATTAAATGCCGGGTTTTTTTCCTGTTTTTTTGTTAATTTCCCTCCCCCGTTGTGTGTGTGGGTTTGTTGGCTAAGGAGAGGAAAACGAAACTCGATGGCCAGTTGCACTATTTTTTTTTTTTGTTTCAATCTGAGTGTTACGGACGTCATATGACGCGGAGAGGACAACCTTGACGCTGTTCTGGATTATTACTAACACACTCATCGAAAGTTTCCGGGTTCCTATATGTGCCACAGAATTTTGGTTGCAGCCACTCACTTGCAAGAGGCTATTCGACAGCATTGTTTATCCTCTCAGCGTCAACCACCTCCCTCAAAAATACATTTTTTTTTTTTTTTTAAATGCCTTCCCGTTTTGTTCCAATCGCATCCAATTTGTGTACCAATGGTAGTTAACGGTGGTCTTTCATTCTCTCCTGCAGTGTTTTTTACAGTACAGTTGGCGGAATTATAATTATTATGATTATCATTGTTACCATTGTTGTTGTTATTATCACTGTGGCAACTACCATCCAATTTCACCTTGACGTTCAATCGTTCTTGTCAATTTTACTCGTGTAGGTTTAGCAACCTTGAATTCCGTGTAAGTTAGGCCTTTCTCCCCTTCTGAGCAGTTCAGTGACGTTAGAATATTTTTTTCTCTCTTCTTCTTCTTCTTCCTTCTGGAGATGTAGGAACCAAATCATCGGTCTATGTAGCTTCACCAAAAAACGAAAAAAAAAAAATTAACACTTGAAAAATACCCAAGAATCCTAGTAGGATTTTGACTCCTCGTGAGGACATGTGTGTGTGTGTGAGTGAGTGTGAAGGGGTGTATAATCACACGTCTGAAGTGCTACTTATTTTTGAGACTGATTTCATTAGGTCACGGTGGTTCCTCGATTTTTCAAGCTGGGCCTCTGACCACAACTGGCACCTGCTAAAAATATTTGGAATAAAATAAAATAGTAATAAAAAAAAATATGCGTAGGTCAACCTTGTCACGATGAGTTTTGTCGGTGATTCTGTTCCGTCTCTCTGTTTTTTTCTTTTGTCATTTTTTTATATATATATAAGGGATGGTTATTAAAGTACGTTGACTGAAATTTTGATTTGTTTCTTCCTCGCCACTCCGTTTATTGTTGAAGCACCCGGTGATCGAAAAATCTATAGGTAAGTTAGGATATTGTCATCCAGAACACTTTTTTTTTTAAAGCCGCATCTCTATTGACAGCAAGTACAATTAAGTTCTCTCTCTCTCTCCCTCTTGGTGTATCTCGCGCAACATCTAATGAACATATATACTTTTTTGCTCAAGAACCACATTTTGAGTCCCATTGCAGTGAAACCCCGGAGTTTGAAATCGATTGGCTATACACGACTATTATTACTATAATTTTGTGTTTTAACGCATACTGTTTGCTTTTTTTTGAAGGCAGGTGGTATTCACAGAAGGTGGGGGGGGGGAAAAACTAGAGATAATTGTATAACATTAAAGGGAGGAAACTGTGCCAAAGAAAAATGGTCTTCTCAAATGTTTTTGTTCGGCTTTAGCATAGTTTCCTCGCATTTTCGCTTCTTTTGGATCCTCGAAAAAGCCCCAGTGCAGGCGATGGCAAGTCTCTTCTATTGACATTGGAGAGAAAGAAAAATAAATGGCAAAATTGGCGGTTTGAGAAAACAAGAGCGATCTGCCATTGTCTGCGGGCTCTGAAGGGAGCACGAGGTATAGCAAAAGAACTAAGAGATATTTCAACATGGAAAAAAAAAAGTGGAAAACGCGAGGGGATTTATAATAATTTTTGATGGTATGCACATCCTTTTTGGAGTAGAATAATTGTTCACGCCATCCTATAGACTTTTGTGATAGCACAGCCTTATTATTATACGGTAGAAGTTCTTTTGTTTCCATAACACGAAAGAGCAAGTGTTGGTGCTGAGATGTTTTTTTTTTTTATGCGTTGATTTAATTCCGCGATATTTAAAATGTAGAAAGGGAAAAAACACTATGCAGAAGGGGATCATTGGCTATAATAATAACCCTGCACCTTTCTTTCTCCAGAAGAAGAGTATTTTGGTACTTACGGACTGTGATATCATGTGTTTATAGGCTATGTCGAGATACGAACTTGTTGTAAGAATGTGAACTGATAGTTATAAGGTTGGCTCTTGTGTATTGTATACTTGGAGACAACTCCATTGTACTTACTTCTAGTATAAATAGTGACGTGTAAGTTAGAATATCCCCCTCCCCCTCCCCTTTGGTCTTGTCTGTATACACTGAGAGAGAAATGGTCATCCAACAGTTTTTAAAAGCACTTGTTCATCGCGCCTTCTTTTTTTTCCTCCTCCAAAGTAAATCGGCACAGTTGGATCGGTGACTGTGATAGATGTAATCCACATTTTTTTTTCGACCCCAAAAATTACATTTTTGAAAGAAATCACAGCTGTGAGGCGTGTTTGTGGTTGGAGGTGATCGAGCTCGAAGGCGTCCTCTTTTTATTTTCTTTTATTTTTTGATAAGTAGTGCGCGCCTGGACTATTTTCACCCTCCTTTTTTTTTAAAGTTGTAATGGACGCATATGCCAGTCTTTTGAGGTATTGGCAGCTCCTGTCCCCACTCCCTTTTTGACTACCGTAGACATATTATTTGGTCGCATCTTGGTATGCAGCAGACGTCCATCGGCATTACACACCGGCGAAATAATTCAGCCCGTTTCATTGTCCTCTCTTTTTAATATAATCCACTGCCAATATGTTTTTTTTGTGCGTGCGCGTGTGTCTCTTTTTTTTTGTTATAAATCTCGATGGCCTCTGTTGATGACATCGTACGATATTGTCCATCTTTCCTATAGGTCTAAATAATGTACTGTGGCGTCTTACTGTAATGTAGTGGGAATGAGTCGAGAAGTAGTTAGTAGAACATAAAAAAATACTACCTTTGATGAATAACTGTCATGTACAAGTTTTTTCAGTATCTTGCTTCAAATAAACTTCGCAAATAAAATATAAAAAAAAAATATGGACGAGACTTGGAATTAAAAAAAGTTTTGTGTTTTTTGATATAATTTTTTTTTCGGCCGTCCTGCATGACACTGGGGGGGAAATTTTCAGCGAATTGGAGACTTCGGCTGCTAACACATGCTGGCGGGGACAGGATCTGGACTTTCACTCCTTACATCACATGGCACAGTAGGTGTTTTTTCCCCATCCCTATTGCAAAAATCTACATATGTCGAAGCCAAACTAACAACCCTCGTGCACAAGAATGTGCTGGACAACTAACCTGCCCGGGTAAGAGCAACACAAACGATTTTACTACTTCAATGCAATTTTACTGGTGAAAACTGAAAAGTGCTCGTCAATAAATAAAACCAGTGGCTAGCCCCGCAAGTTGAGGANTAATCCTGAAGGCTGCATCTGACATTCCGCACACACAAAAAAATCCGGATCAAAAAGAGTTAATCGCATTATTGATATGAACAAAAGCTCGAGTCCTCTAGAAAACTGGCTGCTGGGTGGAAGATGGGTAGTAGGGTTATCTAGAGGAGATATTTATTAGTCCGACCGGTTGGTAGAACGGTGTACGTGCATTTTGGGGCCGTCGTCATTTCGCCGTTGACATCCTGACGACCGGCACAACCGGTCGGATGAGAAAATTTTGCCTGGCCAGCGCAATCTTTCCGCGTGGGAGAGGTTGCAGGTTTCCCTCCTATTCCCCCTCCCTCCTCCTTACCCTCCTCCCACTAATTAGTCCCAATAAGAGATGTGCCGTCCTTGGAAGCCTGCTTCATCAGCCTACCGATTTCCTCAGATTTACCTCTTGACACTTTCACGGCCACTGCCGCCATTGCCTACTGAGCAGCACGATCTTTATCCACGAGCGCTCATTAGCTGCCCCTTTTTTTATTAAAGAAAAGGAGGGATTGGTTGCAAATTATTAATCGGATGCAGTGAGATCAGCATGTTTGAGGAAATCCATTTTTAGGGAGAGTGCAGATGGCGAGGATGTGTTTTATATGAAAATGGTAGGTTAGAAAATTGTGGAAGCTGACAGTTTAGATATTAATTATATGCTGTACGCTGATGAAGTACAGGAACATGGCTTTGTAAACTGGAAGCTTATTAAAAGCCGATTTTACATGTATACTATGAGAAAATGCTACTTCCCAGTTTTGGTAGGGATATTACTCATATTTACTTTACCTCGGGACAAAGGACAGTAAATTATTTAAGATAAAAGGCACACTATGGTATGTGCCGTGTACAGTGGAAGTGTTGGAATTGCCATGGTGCCATGGAGGAAATTGCAATAAATTACCATAGTAATGACCAGCCTTCCACTGCAATCATGGTATAGACATACCGGTATCTACGTTTCTGAATTAAATTTCATTTTCTCGTTGTACAAATTACACTGGATATATTATTGGACATATAATAAATATATTTATATGACAAATCAGCCAGCCAGAAAAGCAGCATGGTTGTATAGCACCAGACTGTATGGTCAAAAAAAAAAAAAAACTGACAGACATTACAGTGCTTGCGTTGGAGTTACAAGAATGAATGTTTCCAGAATACCAGGGAAGCCAATTTTGCAAGGCTAATTAAAGAGTGGGCCTAACTGGAAGTTGACAAGTGTCAGTTCAACTTTCGAAACTTGGTGGTCAGGACAGGGAGCGGCGTGGCCGAGGTCCTTCGTCAAATGAAAAAGTTCAACAAACTTTGTCCAGGCCCGAGTTCTGGGAACCTGACATTGGAAGGGTAAGAGTAGCAGAACGGTGCCTTATCATCCCCGTAGGAGAGAAACCACTTTTAGGGTTTTTGGCACCAATCTTGTCCTGATAGTGAAGCTGTCGGCGCGGTTTTACCAAAAGAGGAGGGGGGACTGCTTTGTGGGACGGGGAGGAATATAAAAAGGCAAAAGCCAGAAGTGGCCGTTGTCATCCTCAGGGGTAGCCCACCTTCCATTCAAAAGCTGAGGTCAAAAGTTGCTGGCTTTACGAGGACCTTCCGAGAAGGTCTTGCGGTTATAACCATCGCGTCCAACCAGAGGGCAGGAGTGTACCCAAGATGGCCGGTTGGTCTGCGTGTGACGGCTTGTCCAAAAAGCGGTGTAAAATAATCTACCCAGGAGCATGGTTGCGATGTATCGGTGGGAGAAGGCGTGTAATATGCGCCATGGTGCGAAGCAAAGGAGGTTCTCTTTTGTACATTTTTTTTTTTTTTAGAATTCGAAGGAAAGTATGGCGGGGGAGGCGATGTGGATCCAATCCGAGGCGTTCGTGCTGTCATTCCCAGGCGGACCCCCGAAAAAAGGGCCTACCGGGTTTACCCATGCAGAAACTGGTGGCCGCTAACCCTCCCCAAAAACCCTCGATCTACTATAACCCTCCCTGAATGGCTACTGAGCTGGAAACTTGTCGTGCCAGAGATTGAACCGAGACCTTGCGTGTTGTCAGGTCCGCTCCGCCACTCGGCTATTAGCCCACCCGTCCGCCAATTATCCCGGGACGGGAATTTCTCTCCGGGGCCCCCCGAGCTTCTTTACAACCCTTTTGGCTCTCTCAAATATTCCTCACCACTTATACCCGAGGCTCCCAAGGTTCGGCAATCTCTAGCATACCCTTTGCTTCCACCCCACCCTAGTATCGACTCTAAGTGATGAACGACGTCTTTTTTTTTTTTTTTTCGCAGGATACTGCTAGCGTCAGCTATATTTCAAAAGGTGATTGAAGCTATAGCTATATCAAAAGGTGATCCGAAGCTACAGCTATTTCCAAAATAGCGACTGAAAAATGATTGAATTCTTTGGGTGGCTCATCCGGAGGTCTAATGAAAGCCCAGATAAATTAGAATCCTCGCACAGATGCCGTGATATTCCCGTATAAAAACCAAGTCGTGGTCTGCATGCTCAAAACAACAATAATAATAAAAAAAGGAAGAAGCCTTGGGGTACAAAAAGTTGCGTGGGAATTGTGTGCACAGTTTGGCACCCGTTTGCCACGATACAATATTGACCAGATAAGTATGAAAAAAAGCTGTATCTGCAACAAAGTTAATTTCAATGTAGCTGTTATTAATGAGGAGGAAGATGCGGCTTTTTTGCTAACCACGCATTTTTCAAATTGATAAAATTTGGTTCTGTCATGTGTCTTCTGGGTATATCCAGATGAGAGCCATCCCATGGTATGGATGCTCCCTCATGACATGTGCCACCGCAATTTTCCTATTGAATAATCGGGTATCGGAGCATGCCATCGGGCAGCTAAGCTACAGGCTTCCGTGCTTGCCTTCCAAACGCAGGCGAGCATGACCGAGGGAGTTTCTTACCCAAGATCGCATTCCTGATAACTCACTACCAAAACGGAATTTGCCTCTCTTAAGGACAACGATGGTAAAAAATAAAAAATAAAGGAGAGAGAAGGAAAAAAAAAATTGAAGGTGCTTCAAAATGTTTTTCGAGACCAGTTCTTCCAGGGATTGTTGCACCGGTCGATCATAAATCCTGAGATCACGATCCGCGTACATTTCGGCCCTTTTGCATCCGAATTGCTTCTGTGGGAGGGAGAGGGGGACAAAAAGTGGATAGCGAAATGAAAATCCGTGTAACAGATTGTGTCAATACATTTTTTTGGAGGGAAATAGGTGAAGGACCGTTAGACGTTCGAGTTTAATATTAAAGTTGGGAATTTAACAACTGAATTTGCTGAAGTCTACAGAGGACAAACCTGGATGTCTATTTAGTGTATTTGAGTGGGAAGTCTATGACAGAATTATTTAGAACTAGGTTGCTTTAAAATAGGATGCAGGCTGGAGACAAAGAATCTATATATTCGTCCTGTAGTTATTAGAAGCTGCTTGTCTGCTGCAGTTTACGTTACTGTATGACAGGGACGGGAGTAATTGGAATTAACTTCATTTTGAGGCAACACGCACTACAGGCAAAACTTTTGTTGTGAGAGTTGCGGGCACATTTGGTGTTCGGTATAATGTCAACCGCCAAAGTCTGGTAATGAAAATAGGCCATATAATTTTGAGTAAAGCGTAAATTACTTGTTAAAAAGGACATTCAGTAGTGAGAGTTTGCAACATCTCAGCTGAGAATTGCACACCGATATGACGTTGTCGGTACTGTTGAATTACTCGCGTGAATTATTCTTCAATTTTTTTACACGGAGCACTTGCTGCAATCCATGTTGTAGAGATGTTCTACACGATAATAGCAGGAAAATACAGCGCAGTAATTGAGAATTGAATGCCCTGGATGAAATGACAAGGTTACACAGTTATATTTATGTTGATTTATAATGAACCAGATGTGGGTGATCAACTATCGCTTTTCCTTACTATGTTTCTTACAATAAAATTTCCCAGTGACAGTTTTCAATATTCTTCCTTGTTACTTCATACGCTGGGTAGATTTTGCCCTTTAAATATATCCCAACATTTTCCCTAACAACTGCGACTAATATTGAACATTTCAAGGTCTACGACCACCAAAGTAACACATTCGACAAGCGTGCCAAGATCAACTCCCCCGTAAAACAACTTCTCCGTTTAACTTCGGAACTCTAGGATTTGGATACATTTGAAGACAGGCAATCTCCTACACGTTTGGAAGCATCACGACCTCAACTCACGAAAGGGAAGCAGCTCGTCTGCACGTGTAAGCCTCATACACCGATTTACACGGATTGCTTGCCTGAGACGGTTTCTGTACGGTTGCCACCCGGTTTACAACCTTCCATTCTTTTTTAACTCTAGTACATGCCATATTTGTGTGTTCAAAATATTAGTCAGCAGAATACACTATAAATTCTCAATTATGCTTGCATATTTTTTTTTTTGCAGAAATTAGTTTCCTAATGTTCGTATGTAAGTACAGTCCCCTGCTTTGTCTTGGATGTTGCCATGTGTCATGGGCATTTCAGGCCTTACCGATCCGTTCCAGGATCATAGTGTTGAAACAACCTTTTATCTCCCGTTGTCGCTACAAAACCAATGATGAAGACAGAACGCAATCCGTTGTTGTTTACAAACCTCTGCATCAGAATTCTTCTGAAAAAGGGATTTACAAACTCCTGCACAGACTGTATAGCAAAAAATGTGTCTGTCAGGAAGGTCCAGTTTTATGTAAAAGTGAGGAAAGGTGTACAGATTGATTGGTGTGGTGTTCAATTCTCATTCCTGATTTGTGACGCTACCGCGACTATTCAGAGAGTTTTTCTAGCACAACCTTTGTGATGCAACTGTTTGCTGATAAACTGCTGCGATGTGATGGTGGCACGCAGAAGATGGTGCCAAATGAGGATAGGCCAATGGTATAGAGTTAACTTGATTTATTCTTGACACTACATAGGCGTACTCATTAGTATATACGGTTCGTTGGCTTTTATACCATCTACCAAAAAGCACATCTCATGGAATTACTTGGGCCATGATGGACAATATTGCGATGTCCATGGATGTGATAAGACATGGTATTCAAGTTTTTCATGGTGAGCCACTCTTGTGAAAATAATATTAATATCTTTCAGGGACATAATAAGTCACTGCCAGGTAAACCCTTACTTGTGAGAAAAAGGCGCTGTGTATTTAGTGCATGAATCATTGCCCATTTTTACTGTCCTGAAAGTGTTATGCCACACTCGAATATTTCAAGTATAAAATTTTGACATTTTATCATAATTTGCGGCTTGCTATACAGTACATAATGATAATGCAAAATTCCAACTCGCGCTGTTGCAGTGTTTCGATGTGTCAACAGGTGCCACACGCTGTATAACATGTTACTCCTTATACACGAACCTTAATTGATGTGTGCATCTCATTAGGACAAACCAGGAGGGCCACCCCGCACTTATGAAAACCCCTGGAACCTCGTGGGAACTACTTAAAAAAACCGAACAATCTTAATTCCACAAATGAACTCGTCGAGTGGAATAAGAGCGAAGTCGACTGGGCTCTTTATGAGCTCAATTTCATTTTGTGCAAAAACCCTTAGCCGAGTTCACATAGTGGAAACAAAAGTTAATTACAAACCTGTTAGGTCAATTCGGTGGCCTCACACGAAGTCTTATCATAAGACGGGCCTCAAGTGCTACAACCAACGGGGGGTACCCAACGTCTTATTTGCTTTGCCCTTCCCCCGTGTCTCCCCGATCCATCACCCTCATGGAATTTAACCACCCTCCAAAAATACGCCTTAACAAATGAGTACTTATATTTTTTTTCTCTAAAAGTCACGTCTTCTAAAAATCATGATTGTATTTTGACTGCTTCCGGGAATACTCTTTATGACCGGTTGTAAAAGTGATGCTCTGAAGTGATTCTTCCCTGTCCCCTGCACTTGTTGCTAATTTGCGGCAATTACTGCCGCTGTCTTTTCTGATCTACAAACGAGAGATGTCATTGACGACCCCCGTGCTCGTTAGGAGATAGGCCACTTTTACTTCCTGAACTGCCTCTGCCCCGTACACATTACTCATCCGCAGTCCTCTCTCGGGGCAGCCAATCAGTTTCCGCCTCCCGTTTTCTCTCCATTGCCACTTGTAAATTGCGCCAATTTGCTCGACTTGTCAAACCAGTCGTTGTCCACCTTTTTCCAAATTAACCTTGTTCTCCTAAAATGAGAGGAGGGGGAAGGCAAACTGTTTTTTTCTCCAGTTGGAAACAGAACCTTCAATTGGTCACAAACGACCTTACAATTTTTATTTGGGTTTCCGAAATTTTGGGTATTAAAAGTAGGGTGAAATTTTTGCGGAAGTGTCATCGATCATCCCCCCTACATTTTTATTTGGGCGTGCCTTCCCATAATTGTGCCCTCAGGAGGACCATGTTCATACCCCTCCGGACACGTCCCCACCTGATTCTCCAGACACATTTCAATAATTCCGTCCCACTCTCCCGACACCCCCCGAATATTAAATCAGCCCCCCCCAAAAAAAAAAAAAATCAGCTCAAAATTTTTAAACTCTAAGCTATATTTCATATAAACGCTGATAATTTGACATCCGTTTTTTTTTTGACAATTTTGTGAAAAATATTGTTGAAACGAAATCTAACTTGGCATAGGATCACGTGGTTTATGATCAGGCAAATTGCCTCTGTAAATTGAATCAGGTGTCCCAGATCCCAAGCTGCCATGATGGCAATCCGGAAGAAGAGGACAAGGAGGGCCTTCTGGTGTTGAGGAGAGGAGGAGGAGGAGGTCTTGCTTTTTCCCCCGCCAATTACTGGCGAGCAAAGGAGAGCCAGCGGACAGCCCGGGTTCAAGGACCGAATGTGGGAAATGACCTTAATGACGATCGACGCTCCTTGGTTGACACTTTTGCCCGAAGAACAAGAAGGCGGTGCCCATTGCATCTCAGGCTGATATCAAGGAATGAAAAAAAAAAATGAAAAAAAAACGTGTCGATGTCCTGAAAATTGCGCTTGGTGCTTGAAGTCGTATGGATACATGGCCAGAGGCGGGAAAACCCAGTGGCCGGAGCATGTGTCACCGTGAGCAGAAAATCCGGAGGAACAAGATTTCGCGAAAAGTGGCCGTGGGCGGTCCTCATCTATACTCAATCTCTGGCACATGGAAGATGCGGCCAATTAGCATTCGAACCAAGCTGCACGCCATTTTCAAGCCGCGCCTTCCGAATCACGCAAATTTTTTTGACACAAAAAAAGAGAATCGGATTTATTCTGAGGATAAGCCCAAAATTATTGGGGACTCATGGCCGAATGTTCTTGAAAACAGTTACAATACCCTTGATGAATTAATCGGATGAAAAAAAAGGGGGGGACCTTGCGATAATCGCGGACGATAATGATAAGGATTTTGTTTTTAACCGTGATCCTTCGGTTGTGGAATCTGGTTTTTGCGGTGCTGTACTCACCAGGTGGCTAGCACTTCCTACACATTGTCATTAGAGGGGCATTAGGAGACGTGTCAAATGCAATGCCCGAGAGACATAAGTCAAACTGTGAAATTTTATGCAAAATCCGGTTCTCGGTTACTGTAAGAGAAGTTGCAATGGTATGCTGATGTAATTTTGTGACTGCACACTACTGCAGTCTGCAAGGAAGTAATCTAATATGCCCTTTTGCTTTTTGTACCAACTAGATGATATTGCTTTGAAACCACATGTAGATATGGCCTACAGTCTCAAAATAATCCAAGAGGTGCAATGAAGCATTTGAATATATTTACTTCCGTTTGATCTAAGGACAAATTGTGGAATGATTTGATTTTAAGAAATCATGACAAATCCTTAAATAACAATGATCTAAATTGCATGTTGTGCAAACTGTCATCCACATTTGCACTTTTTTACGTCAAATCTGTCTGAAGTGTTGAAACATTTTATCAACCTTTCTTCGAGCAATATAAGAGCGTAATTAGCCCCATGCGGTCATCCTTTGTTTAGCTGCGGGAAAAACATTGTAAACCATTCCCCACCTTGGGACAAGGTGATGCAGGTATGAATAATAAAAAAAAGCAACAAGGCAAGAAAAAACAAAAAAAAGGAGAAGAAATGGAGTTTAGTTAATATGCCAGTGGTGTGGTGGGAGATGCCCTCGCGCGATAGGGCCAGCTACCAGTTATGAGTGATTGTGATGTCAAACGACCGTATTGCCTACATTTCCACCACGAATGGGGCATAATTTACGGAACAAAACGCAAAAAAGCCGGTCCCGATAGGGATTATGAAGACATCTTAACTCCAAGGCGGGGAACAATTAACTCAGGCGTCTCTCTTTGTACAGAGCGATTACGATCCCATCTCATGATCTACGGTCCCCCCAACCCTAATTCTGGCTCCTATGCCGGAAACTGCAGCCGCATTGTTAGCTTAAACCTCTAAGAGGAACAGTAGATCAATAGTAAACTTGGATTTATCGCACAAGTGCATTAAAATATTTATACTATAGGTTGTAGGTAAATAAAGCTGGTCTAGCGTGAATTAGGAAATAATTTTTTAATGAATATATTCCCGGAACTGGAGCCATGGAACACATGAAAATACAAAGTGCATATTATCTTGGTGCATATATTTATTTACCACGTGCATCAAATTATCGACTAGGTGCATCAATACCACTAGCTGCGGCACCCGGCGTTGCCCGGGAAGAAATGGACGAAGGGAAAACACCTGCCAGTAGCCCCGTGAACTGTCTGTCGTTCTGTGTGTCCGGCCACCAATGCCATCTGTGGTACTCCTACTCCAACACCTTCAACCTCTCCCGCCTGTATAACG
Source organism: Catajapyx aquilonaris (assembly GCA_000934665.2). NCBI lineage: Eukaryota > Metazoa > Arthropoda > Diplura > Dicellurata > Japygidae > Catajapyx > Catajapyx aquilonaris. The sequence goes on from JYFJ02001113.1 coordinate 71,028, forward strand.
GCAACCATCATTGGGCTGCCATCTGTAGTCAACCCCCAACACCTCCATCCTCTCCCGGCCTGGGGGTGGAGCACAGATGGCAGGCAAATGACCGTTGGCAAGCGGACAGACAGACAGACAGACTCACAAACGGCTTTATTTATATATGAGTAGATGTGCATGTGATGATACTGATACCAGGTGCACAAAATTATTGGCCATGTGCATAAATTTTTGACAAGTAAATAACCCTGTTGGAGTACGAATAAAATTATTTAGAACGGTACTACATAATTTTATGCGGTTGGTGCATAAAGTGCATAATTTTGCATTTTGCATGTCGCAACGTGGCTCCTCCTCCGTCCTGCAATCGGATAAATTAATAAAGCCATATATTTTGTGAATCCGGATGCTAATGCCCTGCAATACATCATCATTAGAGCTGGGAGCAGTATATTTGGCGGGACGGGTCGGGCCCAAAGTTATGGAAACGCATTAAATTTCTTAGCAGGATGCGCGGGCAGATAATCTCTAGTCGGGCCGTCCCAGAAACGTCACGTCATCTGGACCGGTTTTGCGTCCACGTCCAGTTTCCAGAGCTGGCTGGCCAGCCTGATGATGCTCCGTGGGGGCTAATTGTAGCCGGGCAATTATGATATGTGGCGGAACACTGGGACACGTAGGTACCCACAGATTGAGGAGGAGTCGGAGGAATGGAGTCCAGTCCAGGGGCCTTGAAAATTGGTTGGCTGCTGGTTGCTTTTGCGTGACTCGAAGGTAATGAGCTTTTGCACTCCCCATCCAAAGCCGTGGCCTGCTGCTAGAATGCCAACCGACGGCTCGTATTTTATACTCTAACTCCTACCTCATCTTAAACTCTACAAATTGACAGTTTTTCCAGCTTCTTGCTTCTGCGCCTATCAGAGTGTATGTTCTGGCCTTCCTTGGCCTGGGCACCCACCTTAGCCCTTTATTGTCCAGGCGTCCTGAGTAACGAGCCACTTTTAATGTAGCTATCATTAAGGATTGGCTCGTCCAACCGCACGAATTGTGCATAAATTTGAATCTTAACATCTTATTCCACTAGATATGGGAGCAAAACTGGATGCCTAACCTGCTTGCTATACAAGGTGAGTCAGAACTAGGCTGCCAGGGGCTAGATTGGTTCTAAATAAGGTTAATATGTAGAGGTGAGAAATGTCGAGAAACTAATGATTGTCTGGTTCGTTGGAGATCAGATGCTGTGGCTTGTCTCAGGAGCACCCATCAGTCAATAAATAACTGGAAGCTGGATGGCGTGCAGTTCTGACACACCCTGTGTGCGTACTGTATAACGTTGGTCGGGTTGTAACGGGGAAGTTTGGAGTGAATCCCATTTGATCCATTCCTGTGCAGGATAAATTGCTGGGTGCTGAGGTTCAAACTGGTTCTTGGTTGTACCGTTTGCTGCTGTTGCACGCAACTCTGGGGACATTTCGAGTCAATGATATTAACAAGTTAATGCGGTGTCGGACACATTCCATCCGATTTCTTTGTCTCAAGTCGTATGATTACATGGCTTGTATCTGCTATGTTCATAACACACAATCAAATGCGTGTATATTATAACCTGTTTTTGACTATGTCCACCTTGAAATCAGGTTATTGAGAAGGAGGTGACGTTTCGAAACCATCCCAGATTTATTTTAATATAAGCTGAAGCTATATGTTTGCAAAGCATAACTTAGTCTATCTATCGATCCATCTCGTTTTATTATCTGGGTTATAAATGGAGACGAATTGACAATGTGGTACATTTTTAAAATGCCACATGTCACATAAAACGTTAGGGTTAATGTGATGTCTCCAGGAAATTTTTCGTTCTTATGCTAAATGATGCAGTACTGAAAATAATGATCTATATAGAATGTAAGAACGTTGCTTTTCTGCATGGCGACAATCCATAAAGCCCACGTGTAAGTCTCACTTTCGGACCAGGGTTTGAAATGGGTATGGACGTTTCGGAGAATAGGAACATGTACGGTACAGGAAGTACTCATTTAACTGGTTAATTTACATTACATTACATTTACATTACCACCATTTTTAACTCCATCTCTAGTGACAGTAGTGAACATAATTAGTTATGCATGTATGTACGCCCAGTCCTGAATGTACGAAATAATGCTGATATGTGTTATTTAACAAAGCATATAAATGCGACATTAACAACCGTGTGTGTTCCCATGCATCCCAAGCTGTACCCCTATATACTCGCTCAGCGTACAGTAACGGATATATGCTCTCGTTATTTTTACGCACGTGCATATTTAAAAAGCAAGTAAATGGTTTCTTGCTCAATATCTCATCCCTGCAAATCTTCTGTATTCCCCCCTCTGAGAATGTGCTCCGATTGCCCCCTATATTCCTCTTACATCGTGACTGATATAAAACATCTGGGCATACTTCATCACTGAGGGAATAGAATGAGCTCTATTTTTTTGTGCCACTCTCTAGTTGCTACTGGTTATTATATTCTCCCTGACTGCAACAGCGAACAGTCCTGCACTGCATCCATTTATATCAAATCCTCTCTGTGACAAACCCACTTGGTCCGTCCTTTTTTACAAATGCACTCCTTTTGAAACTCTCCTCCCTTATGTTTTTTCATAAGCATCACTGTACATGGTACAGGAGGATGAAACATTCCCGTCTGTTGCCAGGGGTTACCTTTTCCGTCTTCTTTCTTCGCATTGCATTGTCGCCCTGAAATTTGGGGTCATCAATCGCGAATGGCTGCTGTTGACGGAAAAGACGCCTCCTTTCTTCTTCCCATGGCATCGAATCTCTTGCGACTCCGCTGTCTCCACCAATAGGTCGATTTATTTCGTCCAAAGCAGCGGGAGGGCTCTTTGGCTTTGTCACAGGAATCAGTGAGTGGTAAGGACAACCTTGTCATCTCATTCTGTCATAATTAGCCGCCAGACTCACAATTCACGCCCTAATCGCTCCTTGGTTACACACGAAGAAAAAGGCGACAAAAAAAATACCAACAACTGAAGACATAAGTTTCCAAAGGCGTCTCTTGGTCGGATAGCAACAAGTCAGCAAACTTGTCACAGTTGCGCAAATGTCTCTTAGTAGAAGGTCGCCCCTGTTTTGAATTTCTAGCATACTTTTAAAAATGACATCCGCAGTGAGGTTGGGATAGTAACCGGTTTGACTGCATCATTACTACAGTTCGATAAGAGTGTGTTCTCTTTTTTTTATGCGATCATGTATGAGTGTTCATGGGAATCGGGATAGGTTGAGCAAAAGTTGAACTCGTCTTCCACCTACGCTCATAAGATGGCAACTTGTCATCTTAAAAGCAACGTGTATTTTCTACCCACTTTGTTAGCCTGGTTGTCGATTTATATGGAGCCGGATGAAATATGTCGCCTGGATATTACTGGAGGTATTTATTCTTATAGGCAGCTCCAGTCATGCTGAAAGCCGGTGCCGGTTTATGAAACAGGTACCTGCAGCTCTTGGGTGGAAATATCTGAAAGCGACCAGATGTGTCCTGAGCCTTTCAATTTGTGTTTGAGACGATATCTCTTAAGTGATCGGCTTGTAAATCACAAGTCATCTGATCGGAACCAATACTTTGTATCTGTCTTGTTTGTGTATGGGAGATTTACACATATGCTATTTGCACCTGCTTTTTCAGGAACGGAAGCGTTTGAAAACGTCTTGTTTAAGCCCCCCAAATTATTATATCAGGTATGAACTGATAAATTATTACCCGAGCTTTTGCGACTGGGTTTACACAAAGGAAGTTTGAAGTACACATACTCGCATGTTAGAGCATGATGTGTGTATTTTAAGGAAGTGAGCATTCAAATTCTAGGGGCCGCAGACAATACCTCAACACCTTGTTACTGGTTTGAATAGAGAGGCTAGAATGAAAGAAAGTTTTGTGTTCCAAATAATAGCGGTATACCTTTACACAACTTCCAATTGCCGAGCCGATGTAAATGTAACGAACCGTCCCTAATGTAATTTCTGCCTCATTTTTAGTTACTGTTGCCATTAACAAAAGAAAAAGAGTGGCTGTACACGGAGCCTCGAGAGGATATTCATTAAAACTACTGAATGCTCCCGTATTGTAAATTTTTACCGCTTTTTTTTTACAGCTCCGCGTAATTATTATCTCACTGCATTGTACAGGCATACTTCCAATACCAGTAATTACACGAGTTAGTAAGTTCTTTTTGTAATGCTGAAGCCCTGTCATGGAGTGGAGAAAACAATCTTGACACTAGGCAATAACGTGTTAACCTGTAAGCCTCGATTGCACTGGGTGAAACTCTAATCTCCAGGAGCTGTCATTACTCTCGCAATGCCCCTGGGATGTGACTGACGTGAGCGACAAACAAACAAGAAAAGTTTGTGTATACTGCCATTGTACATCTTAGGCAGCAACGAATAAGGTTTTCTCTAGCTTCAGGCACTGTTTTTTTTATGTTGAGAAAGTGAAGTCAAGTAGCTAATCGTTTAAGTTATATACCGATGCACATACGCGCTTGTAATAATAATTTTTGTCAGAGTGCAAATTTTTGTAATGTATTGTAATGCAATCGACGATGGACAGTTCAAAGTGGAGCTTTGTTGACTTTCGTTATATGCCATATTTATTATTTTAAACATCGGACCAGTACACCCTGCATTATTGTACAAATATGAAATTACGCAATTTTTTTTCAGACAGTAATGTAACCGCATAACAATGCAATTTTTACCAGGAAGCAGCCCTTTTTGAGTGTTTTCTCTACCCTACATGTGGGCGGACAGCCGTTTATTTATTTATACAATATAACCATACTGGACACTGCACAGTAGTACAGCCCCCCCTAGAATCCAATTCCATTGTCTAAACTGGTCTAAACTCACCGCTATTTGTGGGTAAGACGTAAGTGATCAGCCCGCACATCAGGTGGTGTTTAGCCCAACTCTGGAAGCAGTAATTGCCATTAATTATGCAAACTAAAGTGAAATGTGTAGTGCACCTGCACCGAAAAAAAAATATCTTGAGAACGGACGAGTCACGAAAAAAAAGAGGGTATCATAAAAGCATATACAGACACATACACGTGAGGCAGGGCCCCACACATGCAATGGAGCAACAAAAGGGGTTTAGTCTGGTTGATGGGTGGGGTAAGAATTGGCCCCCACCTCCCAAAATCAGGTTGCTGCTTTTCCACAACCATCACCTTATCTTATTCCGGGCGGCAGAGCGAAACCGGTTCATTTTGAGGGAATCCCAGAAATTCAACAGGTTTGCCTCTGCTGCTGAAGGTGGGTGGGTTTTTGGGGTGGGGGGGGGAGAGGTTGGGGGTGGAAGAGAGAGAGAGAGAACTCTAGGGAAATGTAATTATCATTCCTAGAGCTTGTTGCTTGAGGAATATCATTATTTCTCATTGGACGTGTCTCTTTTGCGGATAAACGAGGAGGAGTGGAAATACGGCCGAATCGCGCAAACCGACGATTTATTTGCACGCCATGGTAATAATCATGCCAGGGGACCGACTTTTGGCAATAATAGGCCAATAATGAGACAATGTATGCTGGACCGGGCCAGTAGTCGGAACGAGTGTTGCAATGGGACATGACGGACTTATTAACATTCCTTTTGGGAAATGTTCTCAGCGACTACTTGGTGAGAAGGATGTCTCGTGATGACTTTGTTGGGTTTACAGAAGCTTACATGCCAATATATACGGTCCTAAAAATTTATAAGAAACCAACAAGCCAGGATTTTCTGCCTTCCATAGCGTGTAATGTCAAATCTTTGCCTTTCGATTATCACGAAACTGGTTTTTAGGACTTGGTGTGTTTCATGCCGACGATATGTTGAATCTTACGAGTTAATTCTTGACGTTTCGTATACAGATAGAGAGAGGACTGTTTGCGTGCTGATTATTGATAGTCTGCTGTGTACATGTCACAGGAGGCGGCGCGCATTAATATTGATCACTTACAATAAATTGTTGTTTCTAGGAAGGGTACAACCGGGTACAACTCAATAGGGAGTACAATGTGTAGCCACGTTGTTCTCTTTTGGAAAGTATGGTACGGATGTCTAAATTTAAAACTAGCTGTCTGTTAATAATAGACGGTCGGTTTGCTTCCAAATTATAAAACAAATTGCTAGTGGATGTAATTATTGTTGGTAAAACATTTTTTTGTAAAGTTACACATTACATTGATTTGAAAAATTTGGCGGAGGTTGTAATTAAACCTGGTCGGATGGCTGGTGATGCGAATAACTTAATGTATATTGCATTTTAGACGCAGGTTTGAGCATCTAGTTCAGAGCTCCATGCCACCAGACTGTATATGAAACAAATAGATATAGTTCGCGATTTTTTTTGGAAGTGCGTTTCAAGGATAATTTGGCAACCAGGGGGAAGTTTTTGATTCGAAACATTCTTTCCAAGGTGCCGACTCGATAAACATAGTATCTTGGCGGAAAGCGTAACGATTTTATTTTTTGATAGTTTTTTAGAGCATGTTCGGCTGATATCAAATGAATGATGAATTGCCAGATTTATGTGATATGGTATATATGAAACACTGTTTCGGTCGCCTTTAAGTGTTGAAAAAGTGGACATGAAATGTTCAAGTTTTGCAGTAATATCTTAGCACATAAGAATATTACGAAGTGTTCTGCTTACAATATTTGGTTGGGTTAATATTTGTGATAAACCAGACAGACTGTGCTGCAGATTGTAATTACGCACTAAAGGAAGATACGTAAAATGCTGCTCCATTGCTTTCTTTTCCTTTAGATAACAGGTGTGGTAATTAATTTCCTATAAAGTAATTAGCAAACTGTCACATGCAGTGTACGTATCGGTTGGTTTACCATGCAATAACAGTTAAAAAAGGATCCTGACCTACCAGAATACTGCAATGCACACGGAATGGATTTTCAGACCTTCCGCGAAATTCCTTTTGAACTATTGAATCGAGACGAGAACTATGTGAAGGGAGTGTTTCAAAATTTGTCGCAATTTTTGACAAATATCAATATGACTGAAAGATACTGGTTTATACGTAGGCAATAAAAGTCAGACCGATTCCAGAAAAAAAGGTTCAACACCTCTTTCCTTACTATTGTAGCATATCATTGTAGGTATAGCTGAGTAAACAATATTTTTTGATACACCTTGTCCTTACCTTTCAAATACCAGTGTGAAACAACAAATTGGGAGTATGGGTTGGTTTGACAAAAAAAACATGCCTCGACGTAATGTTTTTACCCTCATGAATACTACAGTAAATCACCACGAAATGTGTTCTTATTGAGCCGCAACCGTAATCAATGGCATTGTTCCGTAACACTTCAGAAAAAGTATGGGCGTATCGGTTGATTTATCAACAAAAACGCTCTCCTGACCTACCCCACTGTGGTAATAGATCCTTGCACTTTTAATAGCCATAATTATTAATATTTCAATGCAAGTCACGCCAAAGTTAAAAACCGGAACGATATGACGTATGTTTAAAAATATACACTGCTGACCAGAAGCCGGGAAGACCCCGATAGAGTCCACCAAGTCTACGCACTTTTTATGCTACGTATGCTGGTAAATATGTCAAAAGTGGTTTGCATATTTCAGAGAAAAAAAAATCACACCAAAATGTTTACTCTGACGAAAACAGCATCTCCATCGGACCACATTAATCACCCTGCAGAATTTCGCAATTAGCCCCACTTTCGTCCCCCTTGCATTTCTTGCACATATAGGACCCTTTCTGAAATGCGATGCAATTGGAGCATCAGTCTATAGACAATGTTTCGCACTCCATCCGCTTGAAAAATAATGGCTTCTAGTCCCGAGGTATAAAGTCCGTTTCCAGCTAGTCGGTCGTGTGTCGGCTTGGGATTGGAAAAGTGGAGGCGGCGAAATTCCGATAATGAGCTGGAAGGGTCCCTTGGGTGACGGGAGGGGCCCGATGGCGGGATATTAATTGCTCGGGGGATGGCGGGTTTGGGAAGGGGGGNCCCAAGAACTGGCAAGAAGAGCCGTCGTCACAACTTCCTAGCCATCAGTCAGCATCCCTCGGCTTCATCCATCCGTGCAAAAAGACTGTCTTCATGCTGCTAGCTATAGGGGGGGGGGACTATAGACCTATTTTGCTATTGACCATTTCTATGGTTACGTTCATTAGGGGAGGTGACGCTTTTTTTATGTAGTTGCCCAATTACTAGGGTGTGTGGGGTACTATACCTCTCTGATAAAATTAGGTGTTGTTCGTACAGTTTTATACCGCGAATTTTTACAGCTAAGCAGTAATGTTGTTAATGGGAGATGGGAATATTCGTAATTAATGAGCGTGGACTACTGAATTTATTATTACAAAACAGCGTTAAAAGGGACGTGTTCGGGCTGTTGGATTGTTTTATGGAATTTTGTCACTTGGCGTGGCGTTATGTATAATGTGTGCAGTCGAATGAAAGGAACAATTGTAAATTATTCGGAAGTGTAATAGTAGCGCGTTTTGGGATTTGGTCAGCCATCAACGTATATTTAATTTGAGTGCGTCTGTGAAGTCCCTTTTTGTGTGTTTTTCATTATTGAAATTGCTACCACAATTAGACCTCGCTGCACACATTAATGAAAATAAAGTTATAATATTTAAAATGTACTTATATAAACATTACAAATGGTTGCATCGAACAAAGTGAAATCATTTGATGATTCGTTTTGTCTAGGGAGAATAATCTGAGTGGAATCATGATTACTGTTACGTATTTGCATGAGCAAGATTATGCGTCTGTTCTAGTGTGCCCGAAATGCCTCTGAAATTGCCATGGAAACTGACATCCGAAATCACGCATGATAGGTGTACATGTTGTCACGCTTTTCACACACCCGACCAGAGCAAAAAAAAAGAGTATGCGCAGGCGACGAGATGTCCTCTGGAACCGTGTCCACAGCCCCTCAAATAAACAACATTTGCTTGATGGAGTGTGGCAGAGGTGCCCGCATGTTTGGTCCTAGATTTTTGGATGAAACCATTGCCATGATCAGAGGCTACTCTTTGACTTGACCTGTGCATTATTTCTCCCCCTGCATTGCACTGTACTGCTTATGCTTCAGATTGATTTTAGCAGCTTTTTCATAATGATATTTTGAGTTTATAGTAGGATGACATTAACATTTGTCAGAGATATGTGCCTTATGAGTGAACTACAAAAAAAATTGTCGATTTTCAAGATTTTTATCCCAATTTACCCCTTCACAAATTTGCTCCCCTTTGTTGCCGGCTTTTAATGGAACATGTGCATTATTGACGTACCTTGCCATTATGACAGATATTATTTTCTAGCGACTGCATAATGATTGCCATAAAATTTCGCAGCGTTAGGGTAACCGGAAAGCTATAACATTAGCTTGCTGAAATTTACATATCAGTATGGAGAGATCACCCATTCTCCTTGGCTTTTCATATGCATAACACCAACAAAAACCCACAACAGTGAGACTATTGCAGTATTGTTTGTACAAGGTGTTTCATGAAGAACATTGCAAACATTTTCCACAAGAGTAGCTGGTGCTGCAATATCTTTTCATATTTGACAACACTGAGACCGCTCCATAATATCACGACATCTCCACGATGCACCCGTAGTAATGAACCCATCTCAGAAGCGGAATAGCACGACCGTCACATCGTAAAATGTCACACAGGAGGACAGCATGTGTGACGAACCCCCTCAGAGACGCCTCTTAAAAATAATTGTCATCACCTCTCTGCATGAAATATCTAATTGTGCAATTTCTCTTTTTTACAGGTGAGTACCATCTTATTGGCATATTGCTTCATGCATGATGTGCGAGGTGCCTCAGCATCAGAAACGGTAAGCCCTGGGTGTTATGAATCTAGCTGCCGCGTTGCTTCTCTAGCATCTGTTCTTTGCTGGGATGATTTATTCCCTCCCTCGCCTGATTATTCACGGACGTCCAACTTGGAAAATGATGTAACAAATTGCGCCATGATTGCACCCAGACTTAGTTTCCAGCAGGGGCCTGTATCGGCAACCATTTTTTGGTGGTACGGTTGTTATACATCCCTCGGCTTATTACATCTTTCCCATATTACTATAAAGTGGAGGGGGTTTTGCTCTAAAGGGGGGAGTTTGTCAACTCAACTTGTCTTTCGTGTTCGCTCATCGGGTGGCGGAAACGGAATAGGAGAAACTCTGAAACGATGGAGATTTTTCAACGTCAGGCTGCACTTCCCTACATAAAATGGTGGGGGAACTGGGAAGCAACTTTTTGGAGCATTGCCAGTGTTTATATTGTTCAGTAATTAACAACGACTCGCCCTTCTTTGCCAATATTTCTCATATTGTCGCTTCCATTTTGCACTCCCTGCAAACTAAGCACTGCGCCAGATTTTGGACCAAGTTGATGCAAACCAGCAACTTTTCATACTATTATTCAAATATGGCCGAATTTTTTTAAATTAAATTATTAAAAATCACGTGCAAATGAAAAAGCTAACTAAAAATTGTACAAGTGTCCTACATATAGGACATCAGGCATATCTTGTTGATAAAAATTAAAATATTTAAAAATGAAACAATGCATTATGCTGCTATGATTTGGCCTGAAACTGTGAGGAATGCAAACAAGGCCCATTTTTTCCAACCGAGTTACATCACATATGGTCTAATTCCTTTAATTTTATAAGGGAGTTGTGATCCTCATAGGGCTGATCAAAAGAGAGGTCAAGAGATGAAAAAGAGTTACCAAGAGACGGCAGCCTGGTTTTCTCCCTGTATGTACCCATCTGTGTGGAGGGAAATTCCAGAGCCCCCCAAATTGCCCTCTGACTAGTGGTGATTTTAATACAATTTGGCCAAGGGAGCCGCCGTGATTGTGGGGGACCCCTAGAAGATCTGGCCAGGGTCATTTGCTTGATTGGCGCCGCAGGAAAGGTCGAGCTTTGGCCTCAATCCTGCAGGAATTGGTTAAGCATCTACCCCTTACCATTGGGGAAAAAAATAATGTAAACATGTAGTAATCATAATTGGAGAGGGGGTGGGGGTGGGGGCTTAATTAATATTTGGTGCGGCGCTTTTGGAATCTTGGATAGGTGACAGCACAAACGGGGCTGGATATTCGGTATGGTTGCCTGGTGCTGGCGGCATTGCCTGTGCCCAAATCCGGAACCAATCCCCCAAAATTTTCCTCCCCTTCTACCACCCCTCCAGATCGATAGGTTTGCCACGTCCTGTGGGCCATCGGAGGAACCCAAACCAAGGCACTGGAGGAGAGAAGGGTCCAACCAAAAAAAAATCTTGCTGGGGTAAAAAAATCGGGGGATACCGTATCGGAGGGGAGAGTTTCAAGGGCTGGAAGGTGACAAGTGTGGTACAGAAGAACTTTTTAGGGCATGTACATAGTAGTAAATGAAATATAGCATTCAAAATAACTCATTACTTGTTTTGCTCCATTTAGTTATTACAATATTAATAAGTGTCATAAAATGATATTTTTAGTACAAGGTTGTTCATAATAGCTTGGCCTATCCGTATTCTCACCATCCCGAGGCGCTGATAGATGAATGCGTGTTAATAACATCAGTACACACATTGACGTCATCGTTGTCGAGGTCATGTTTTCGCAGGTCATTCAAGATATTCTCGTTCTGTGCGGCGTAATCGAATCGGCACATTTCAGTCCAACCGTATGTCGCACAAAATTCGGAACATCCAGTGTACGCAATCACACGTATTTTATTGCATTATATCGTATTAGTCACGCTGCAACCTGAACTATAACCAGGTGTGAAGAACTGCTTGTTTATGGCTCCTGGTTATTGCGCCACGGTAATTAAGCCGACCTACAGAAATAACCCCCCCGATATGTGTAGGCTATAACTATATATATATTTTTTGCAAAATTTCTTTTAAAAATAGCTGCTTTTGCATTAGCCGGACGTTGTAGTAACTCGTGACACAATTTCGAGCCGAGTACCCATAATTATTCGAAACGTGTGCAAAATCACATGTATTTTCTGAGAGGTGTTCCTGCTGCACTGGGATATAAAAAAATATATTTCCCCTGCCAGAACTTGTTTTCTCAAGGGTAGGCAGCATCTTTATATAACTCTTTTATATTACAAACCGCATGACTTCCTCTCAGACTCGGAGCACTATTGGGAAACTCCAGAAGGGGAAAACGGCCCCAAGGTGTCGGGGGGCGCCGGACATGTAAAAATCGAAGGTTTTTGGACTATTGTACGGTATAAAGTGGCGGACCATTCAATATACGGTGGGGGGATGTCGGGTGTGGATGGTGTCGCCTCCTGGAATCCATCGGTAGAAGCTGGGATCAAAACAAAGGGGCCGCCATTTGCGTGGCTTGGCTCAGGGAACGCGGGAGCCATCTGACGGGCCAAGTCGGCATTAGGAAGGTTGGGTGGTACGGACACAGGTGGCAGCAGCGGTACTGGTTTGGATCATTGTCCGGTCTATTGATAGACAATCTATGATAGTTACACTACGATTATTTAAAGATGCAAAAATAACGACGTCACTATTGTAATAAGTAATGACAAATGACGTCACTTTAATATTTTAAAAAATAGGGACGATTGCGTATATTTGGCTACTATATCGCACAAAAAGATTGAGACACCTTTCCAGTGAAACCAAATTCAAAAATTGTCACCATCTTTTGGGGCGATATACCCTACACTAATGACTGGTTATCTCACTATCAGAGCATGATGTAGGACAACTACCTGCGGTATATATAGGCTATCTAATAATTTTTACCGGTGATAGCGTGGAATGTTTGGTGGCGTGCCGTAGCGTGACGGATGTCATTATTGGCATCACTGACCTGGGGCAATGGCGTTTTTTTATGATTAAGTGCGGTGTACCACTAAAGTATTGCATGGAATTGAGCCACAAACAGCACGAATAACCGGGATTAAACAAAGGAGGTGGCAATAATGTAGTCGATGGTCAGTGACACCTCGTTCAAGAAGGGATGTGTGCTGGCGGAATAATTATGTGGGATAAGTTGAAATGTCGAAAATTTCGGCTTACTGATGTTACAGACTATATTCATGTACTGCTAGATAAGTTTATTTACAATAACCTTCTACTTCTTGTGCTGATGTATTGCGAAATACAGAGCACCATAACTGCAAACGGAGCTTATTCCCACGACGCCCTTCTAAGAAAAAAGTGGAAGTGCGCAATATACTGGGCAATTTTTTTAAACAGTGTTAAACCTATGCTATTTTTAATTATTAATAATAAGGTTACTTGTATAATGTGCACCGATTGACATTTTTAGATGAGTGTAGCTTTTGTTCTAAGTTAGTTGCTGAAATTAATTGAGTCTGCAACCTGAAATATTATCTTGTGCCAGTTTTGCAAATATGGTGCGAGCAGGATCAGTTACGGGTCATTAAGCAAAAATTTTAATTCGGTTTCCTTTTTCTAATAATTAATAAAAGATGAAAAAGCACAACTCCTTTTTGCCAAGTCAGATCCACAACTAAGAAATCGGCATATGAATACCTCGGGGTAAGAACGATCAAGCTTCACTTTTTGTCAAAGATTAAACACGAAAAACAGAATAAAGGAACCCAACAAACTCTTTATTGTAGACAAATTTTCGTCTTTTCAATGATATATTTTTTATAAAATTGCTCATTTATTATGTAATATCATGAAAAATATTTTGTCGTGGTTTTGGTCGTTTAGTTCAAATCCTTAATTTTGACAAATGAAAATGACGTAAGTTATCGGGGGCTGATTTTTTTCCCCCTTAGGATGTGTATAATTTCGAGTGGTACAGTACGGTACCCTAAAGGTCTGGCACATGGGTGACAACAGTAAATAATATCCGTGGGCTGACATTGTGACAAGTTGACGCTGTCACAAAGTCACCCCACAAAAGTACGAAATTCATCTAACACCCTCGTATATCTCCTACAAAACAAGTTCAATCTTGCATCATCTTATATAATTTCTTAGCAAATGGATTTGTCTTCAAAATAAGTTACCTTTGAGCTTAGTGGCTAGAGAAGGCTTTATTATATACTTGATAATTATTATAATGGGCTAAAGTTATGAAGTATCCTGGCAGGTACGGATCTCTCCCCGCCACCTTACCCTTTTCATTTAATTGTATGTATTACCATTGCAATTTAAACTTAAGTTACGATCTCATTAGGTGTAGCAGGCAGTGGTTGATGGACGTATCCTATACACTGTATCCACGACACATTTGATTTAATTCTACTTATCTCAGTGAAGAAGCTGAGGAGACCAAATGACATTTCTGTAATATTATTTTATGCCATATCATCACGTTGGTCAAGTTTGGTACCCTGCAGAATTTTGGGAATATGTAGAAGTAATTTATGTATTTTTCTGCATATGAAAGGCTAAGTAAGTTGGCTGTAAAATGTACTAAAATCTTAGCTGTTCTCGTAAGAGCTGTGAAAGTCGAAGAGGAAAGCTGAAAGACAATATGTAGAATACTGAACAAAGACTCGATTCATGTATTGTAACTATGAACGCGTATAAATCAGGATTTTATTAATTTTTCATGCTACATTTCTGATGATAGAATGATGTCCTTTTTTAGGCCTGGGAAGTCGTCAGGAAGCAACAGTTGATTGGTGACCTGAAATAAATAGAAACATTTGATGTTTTTAGTGAGGAACTGGAACTATTATTCTACCCAACAGTTTAAAATGACACTTTTGAACACAATATTGAGATTTTTGATGCCTTCCAGTCAAGGCTATTCTGGTAGTTCATATGACATTGTTGTTGTCCGAAATAGTCTGACGCCACATTTAATTTTTTTCATTAGTGTGCGAGTAGATCATTTGCATGAATAAAAGATAAATTTACGATCATTATCTAATGGGAAAAACTCGAGCTATTAGTGTCAAGATGCATTATTGGATACCTTTTTATCATAGAGAGCAGTTAGTACATTTTTGTTGCATTATGCAAGGGTAATGATGCCATGTTTTAGTGGCACATAGTTTTGACAGTAACGCATCGTCATTTGCGAGTATTTTATGAGTAAAGTAACCCATTAGTATGGAACAGGATGCTGCGTAATAAGCGGTCAGACCACGAAAATTATGACGTTGAATCAACGGTACATTTTTCATTAGGATTTTGATAATTCACGTTGAGTGGCGTTCATATCGCGTAATTTGCTCAATGCAAGGATGCGGCTGCATCAAAAATACAAATTACTGCAAAAAATTACTTCTAGAAGAAAATTTGTTTCGTTAAATTTTTTGTGATTTAGAATGTCATGTGAGAATTTATATGCTATGAAAAAATGTTGGAACATTTGTCATCATTTATTTTCAAATTATTTTTTCCCAAGTTGCACACTACAGGGTGCCGTTTTGTATGATCCAATTAACTGCACTGCGCTTGCATTTTAATGCTATTGCGTTGCAGTGCTTTTTTTTGAAAAAAACACCGATAAACTGCATTAACGGAATAGTTTAGTGACAGTTTTTATGAGAATGTTGCGGAGTAGAAAATTGGAAGTGCCTCGTGATGAATTGCACCTGTTCGGTGGACACCAGCAGCGGTTGTAAAATTTGGGTAAATATTTTTCCAGCGAGCAGTAGTTCGGAAGCTGGTAAATATTGTCCGTCATTGACTCTGTTAATTATTGCCCTAGCAATTTTGACCGCGTTTGTAATTTTTTTTAAATTCAGCAATTAGGCTACTGGTATCCATTTCTTCAAAATGCAGTACATCACCATGTGCAACAAAAACAATATTTAAATTATGTAGTTGTCACTGCTGGGGTCGAGGTTGTGGAGAGAGAGTCGTACCTTTCTATGCCGAATTTGATTATTTAAATTATGACGTTAGGATAAAACTATTTATGTGATAACTTATTTTATCGTTATTTAAAAAAATGAGGCATAAGTGTTATTAGTATGCCACTAAATCCTGCAATTTTCAGCATTTCGTTGGCCCAAAATCGACAATAGCAATACCTAAGTGAGTATATGAAGTCACGAAATTCAGAATGATCAGAGTCACATATGAATCAAAGTTTAATTATAAATTGTTTAATAATTGTAAAAGTGAAGTTAAGGATGTTCGCGCCAATTTACTGAGAGCAAAATAATTTGTTTGGATAAAAATTATTCACACTTTACCCTCAAATAATGTCAGAATCAGGTGAATGTGACTCGGATCGTTCAGAATTTTTTTTGCCCCCCCCCCCCCTCCCCCCGTGCATAGTATATCATATACGTGCATTAATGGCGAATGAATATTATCTCTAATTCATGGGCTTTCATGAGATGACCGGGATGTCATGTGGGGTATGATTTTTAAAAAACCCATCCCTTAAATTGGAAGTTGCAAATATTATTTTATCAAGAAAAAAGTACGGTTTTTTAATCGTTAAGGTGTCGCGCCACACGGATGAGCGAAGTGTTTCAGCAAGGATTTTGTGCACTACACTGAACTTGCTCATATTGAGGCCTGTCAATCTAATGATCCTATACTTCTTCATTACTTTTTCATACTTTCCATGCTTCTTCACACTGTCCATAACTTATGTGCTGTTATCCAGTATTTTTGTGATTTTCGTAATTCTGGTAGTTGCAGGGTACAAAAACTGGTGTATAAAGCGAATATCAAGAATGTACCTTTTCCGGCTCTCGATTTCGTTAAATAGCAATAAAATATGATGCAACAGCACCAACGTAAACGTGATGGCTTTAGCGCGGAAGTTGCCTAAGTTGTCTCAATATTGTTACATGCACATATGTAGGCCTATTTACCAGAAATACCGCTTTGCTACATTGCTATGCGCACATCATACATAATTTTAGAGGTTTTTTTCATTTTTTTCATTTTAAAAGTTAGTCGAGTAAATAAGTAATTAGGAAAGAAGTAAATTATAACATCACTAATTTGTAATGTGCCTCTGTTGATGCCTGGAACACGTCACTCTCTCCTGTCAATTTTTACAGTGTTACTTTTTAATGTGCCTATTGAAACTGCCAGAATCATAGTGTGGCAAACAACTATAAAAATTTGAACATAAAATTGCTAAATGTTGATCTTTGGGAATTATCTGTAAGATGCCCACAATGAAAATGGCCACTTAAATAATGTACAGTAACTAGATGACAAAGTGTCTCAGGTTTCCGCATGTATGGGGCCCACTCCATAAGATATTCAGCGTTTCTACACTTTTGTAATCATGATGAATTTCAAAGTAATGATGTAGAATTTTCTGTTAATACGCTAGAATAGTGTGAAGACTTTTCTTAACATTTTCAATAAAGAATGTTCATTATTAAGGAGAGCTAATGGAGAAGCTATACTTTACAGTCACTCTAAATATGGAAACATTTGTGACGACAATGTCAGTGTTATTGCATACCCTATGTAGGTTTTGAGGCTAGAGCGATATTTATTGTTCTAAATGTCTTTCGCACCGTGTTTAATATTACAAGTGGAACAGATAAGTTGCAGGCATATTTGTTAGCTGACCCCTTGGCCTGGTTGCATTATTCCGAGTTCACCTTGGACGTACCGTGATTTGTTAAAACCCAAGAGACCATACGTGAATAAGAGATGTTAATCCAATGAGGCTCTTTGCCGCAGATGTATACAGTATACCATTTGACTATACGTGTTATTTTTGGCCACCGAACACAGCACATGTGCCGCATACACACTTGGCCGGTCATGCTGCCATGCTGCAGCAGAATTACTGACTTCCTTTATAACGTTTCATCAAATACGAGAGGAATTAGTATTTTGAAAGTATATTTTTAGGAGAGAATGAACTGTCAACGAATGGCTAAGCCACTCTTAGTCTAACGTGTTTGGAATGTAAACTTTTCATTGCAATGGAAAAACATGCGTACTTGCACAATTAATTTCTTTGATATCAAAGGTTTGCTTCAGTTTGGAAAAGTCGTTGCTTTCCTAATACCAATTTTATTGGCTTTATTTGACTCCACATTTTCTGGTGTGGATTTAGTCAATCCGAGCGTGACCTTCCCTCCCTTCTCATCCCAGCAAAGTTTCAAATGTTTTCACACACGTGTGGATGTAGTCCTATTTTGGCAGTGCCATTTTATGATTAGCCGTAATAAGCCGGGGTGTCCTCAAAAACCACTTTGAAAAATGGAATTATCCGGAGCAATATTTAAGACGGTAAGTAATCTTGTGGCATGTGTTATTCACCATCTAGGAACTGGTAAGTTTTTTTAGAGCGTACCTTGTACTGATGTTAATATTGTATTATTGGATTTCACAAAGTCGTGTTTATGAATTCTTATACAGAGGTGTAGTAGCTATTTCTCGCAAACCAAAGGCACATACTGCTTTAGGTGCCACTTGATGAAATATTGCTAATAATATGATGACCGTCTCGATATCCGGATACGATCTGACGCATGTTAGAATTTCTAAAGACTTGGATGTATTGTTGTGAACATCCCAGGATAACCTGCTGTAATTCTGGCACTCAATCGACAGGGCGTGGTATTGCATGTACACTTCATTTGACCTGAGCGCACGTGGCGCTTTCATTTAGCACATGGCTGCTATTAGTTTATTGAAAGTAGTCTGCAGCTATTTTCCGGAAGCGCCATTTTTTTTTGTAATTCGACTTCCAAAAATGTCTCAAAGATTTATCCCGGAAATAATTATTTTGTGAATAATCCTCAGTAAGTGAAGCTATGCCTGCCTATGTTCCATAACATCAGAAAAGGGAGCTGACGGAAGTATAGGCCTGGTACTGAACCTGAATTGTGCATTGCTTATTTGGTAGGCTTGGGGCCAATACTTGGTTATAAAATGGCGTCTTCCACTTTACGTCAATACACCGCATGCTCTGCCATGTGTTTGTCAATGCCACAGGTAGAAGGTCTATACTCTTAACGTGTACTAAATTCCAATATCTTCTCATCTGTAGTAGTAATATAGTTTACTGTAAAACACTAGTCTGTGCAACAACGCCGATGCTGCACAGGTAAGTCTTTTTCTGACATGCATGTAGCGCAATGAGTTATTAGATATCATAAAATGTACGCATGTGGCCAATATGCCGTATTATGTATGGTATATACTTTGAAGAAGGTTACTATGGGTAACAATGCTTAGCAAGAGCCATAAGAAAGGAAACATCAACAGTTCCTCCCACAATTCGTGCATTTTAAAAATGTCTCACAGCGTACAGGAGGAAGACAAATTCTGACAGGAAATAATGTCACAACTGCTTTGAATACTGGTATTATATGAAATAACAAGCTAGCGATTTCATGCTATCCCCCGCAGATACGTACGGTATAGCCGTGGGGTGAGTTGGCTAATTCTTCAACTGCAGAAGTTTTTATATGGGAGTGATTTGAAAAAAAGTATGATGAATGAATGAAGGCGGTCCTAAACAATTTTTACAGACAAAAAATTATTTTGATCTAGGTTATAGGAGAATGTGAATCTCTCTAGAGTCTAGACTATAGTCTACATTATTGTTCAACCCACGCGTACTCGACTTGTAATTTTTTATGCCACGAGACATTGCTGCAAGTCAAAAGGGAGACAAGACGTGACAATATTTGAACCGTAGAGCATAGACTATATAGTCTAGTAAATTCGTCAGAAGAACCAGACTTGAGGTGCACCGTAAATTGACACTTTCCACATTTAGTGAGGTCGTAACTAGTTCTTATCTGGAAGGTGTGCCAAAATGCATTGCCCAGCATACTTGGCAAGGTTTATGCATGCAGTCCTATAGACGAGCACTTACATAGATCCGATGTCTAATAATCCAACGTTTATCATGGGGCCTCACAGCTTTCTCTGCGAACGATTTACGATATTCTTCATATTAATATTTACCAATTAAATACGATAAAAGCGGAGGTGTATTACACAAACCGACAATCTGAAGAAAGTCAGTATTAGGATTGGTTGTGAGAGTGGCTGCATGTTCAGTACAGCATGCCTAGCAGAACACAGAAATTTTAAAACTACTTAAGGTAGTTCTTGCGCTAAGTCCATTCATTGACAATTTCGTGAAAATCACACCATCCATTCCTGGGCATGTCGCACATACTCCTGGGAAGTTTCA